>LUCH01004213.1:0-23581 GCA_013368495.1 Paragonimus heterotremus | reverse complement strand
TTGGATTTGGCTGACTCGGGCACCGGTTGTTTCATACAGGGCGTTTGAATCCGGAGTGTTCTGAACAGAATCACTGGGACCACTGCATTGTATGTTCTCGCGATAGAACTAATCAAACGACGGTGAATAAGTTGGCACACATCATCACCCTTAAAGGGAAGACGAAGAAATACCAGCTTTCTGGACACTGTGTCGGGTCGAATTCCTACATCACTGGGTTGCTTAAACCTTGTAATGAACGGTTTACGGTAACCGTTTAGTTGTAACGTGGTCTCTAACATGGCTATCTCTTCTTGCACAGTATCTTCAGTGCAAATACGTCTGGCCCGATCGGGCCGGCACATATTCATTGATTTTTAGAAACAACCAGTTTGTTAAGGCTTCCGCTATCAAACGTCATAGTCCTCACATGTGTGTTCAGAAACATTTTGTGTTGAATCCGTGGCTACCCTGATAGTCGACATTCCCATAATTTTGGATTCCGGTTTTTGTATCTGTCTGTTTAATCCTTTAAGAAATGACTTGTGCGCTGTGGAATTTTGACTCGCTTAAAATTAGTTACATGTTCGATTGTAGTTATAATGTACGAAATGTTACTCTGTAAAACAACACGTGGATTGTTGCTTTATTCAAACTCCCTATTGCGATACCATCAGTTTATTTGTACAGCAGTCCTTTGAAATCGAAACGCATATTCTGTGTATAAAACCGCATAGGATCACAGGGAAAATCAAACGTATACACAAATATGAATTTTGGCCGGATATAAAACCACCAAAACAGTCATTTGTGAAGCGTTCGTATATACATGTATATACATGTCTTGGGATCTCGGCGATGTACTCCTTAATGCCTGTACCAGTTGGAATGAGCCTTTAAGCGATGGGCAATGAACGCTTCGCTGATAGGTTTAGGACTGTTGACGAATCATCTTTCAAGCTTGTGGTTCTCTGAGTTGTCTACAGATAGACAGTGTTTATCAATGCTCGTCATTGGGCTCTAAATGTGTAGCATGTCTGCTTGAAATTGATGACAACTATTGGCCCCGTTAAAAGCCCGAAGTTTGGCCTTTTCGGTCAATGGTACCCGCATTTTATACACAATCTAATGTCTCATGTTTGCGACTAATAACAATGAACAAAATGTTGGTATCGTGCGGCATATGCCTTCTTCCGTTATTTGGGAAGTAAACCAAAGGGACTCTGTGTTTCAGATTATTCTCTTGGACAAATACGGGAGGAAGCAAATGTTTGTTTCAGATTTTGAAACTATGCCACAGCTTGTTTATCAGTGCATCTGTTCTTCAGAGGATATGGCTACAAGTGTTTCAAAACCAGTGGGTTCTCAATTTTACAGGTTCAGTTCGGATGTTAATTGAAATACCTTACATTTGCATACCTACATTGCTATCTCGGAACGTTGGCCAGGTTTGCACATTTCGTTAAGTTTGAACGTTGTGTTGCCTGCAATTTCAATCCGACTATATGCAATCGCGACAGACAAAACAAGGTGAGAAGTCAGGGGATAGGCGGTCACACTCAAAAGGTTATATGTCACATTGCTGACTGTATAAACGTGCCTAAACAGTCGGAAACGGTCCCAGGAGTATACTGCGAAATTATTTTCATACATGCAGTACTGCAGCCTGCCTGATGAAGAAGAAGGCCTGAAAATGTATCATCACATATTGTACACCGATCGCCCGAAGTTTTACGGTAGCTACCGGTACATCATTCTGCAAGTTCATCAAAACGTTGACATGATATGAAAGCTTGCTGTTACCCTGACCACATTTACTGCGTATAACAGTAACCAGAATCTGATAGTACCGTCTTATTCGCTGTTCCTTGGGCTACAAAAGCCCTTTTTTCGGATGCGTCGGGCCTTTAGGTCACCAGCTCAAGGACGCCTTGTTTGTTGTGGTCTTGTGAGTTAGACTTTTCTGTCAGGTATTAAGCGTGAAGTGTCTCAATTAACAACTCTTCCACGACATAAACGACCAGGATTTATTAAACTTTATCGTTCTCACGTCAACTGCATTAGCCTATCACCCTCACTTTCCACCAAGCCACCCAGTTTTTTCTGGTTGCTTACGGCTACGGTTTTTGGTTGTTTTCCAAAGCCAGGACAGTTGATCAACATTGACGCTTCAACTGTTTGCGTTTTCCCTCAAGTTAGTCGGCAGGTTGCTATGAAGAATAACGCCACATGTCTAGAGATGACGTTTGCCGCGTTTCAGAAGAACAAATCTAGGATCCTCGCACACGTTTTAGCCCACCTCTAAATCACAGTCATTCCATGCGTTTCTCCTTCAGGATCACAGTGAGACCGAAGTGGTCAATTCGGTGTGAGAGCTACAATGAGTTCTGAAGCGGAGTCGTGATTGTTAGAAATGATCATGGTGAACGGTTTTTGTGAAACTCCACACATAGTGCATTTGATAATCCGTCAAAATGAATAAGGAATGAGTTGTACGCTCATTGTACTTAGATGGGCTCCAACTTACAGTAGTTCCGTATTATGTCTTCTCCGGTCTCCTGAAGCAGGCAAAATAATCAGACAACATCATACTAGAAGGCGATTTGAAGGCTGAAGTTGGCAAACGTTCTTCATACGAATGGTAAGTTAAATGTACATATGGCATCAGATTACAACGTTTTGGTGATGATGGGAGATTATTATGTCTGCGGACCTCATTTATGGACATATCTCTATCGTGTATCAGTCGGTGGCGTCACCCTGGTACAGTGTGCAGTGCATTTCGGAACAACCACCTGGATTTAAACAATGCTATAGTCCGTGCTTTTGTAGTTTTGTCCGTGACTCATACACTGTCTACGTAAAAATGATGCTGTCAGCTGACATGTAAGTGCAGACAGTGGGAGAAAACTCAGAGTGACACAGGTTGATAGAATGTACAGAGTAAGTCAGGTGGAAGAGTCCATCGAGCACTGACAGTATACTACAGCAGTTGTGTTATTTTGTTGTGAAAACCGCCGTGAGAAAACTGCATCTGGGACAGAAGTGGATATCTCTCATACCTACTAATCTCCCGAACATGTCTCTCGATTTCTGTAGGTTCTGTCTTTGACCAGCGTGATTGAAATCGTAAAAATGAGCTGCCTAACACTCACGTGAAGTCCGTGAACGGTCAGAAGATCAGAATGTTGCTCTCGCTAGTTTATGGTTCTGATGACCTTCGAATAGATGTCGATGGGTCAGTTGCTGAAAACTGTGGTTGCAGTCATCAACCAGTCACTTCTGCCTCACAAATGGGCTAAACAACTCGTGGAAAAGTGTAGCCTGCCTAAATAAGTTTGTATAGACTTCGAGACCCAGATGTATTCCAGATGATCCTCCGTCTGGACTACAAGGTATCCAGTGATCTAAGCTGTAACTTGAACGAGATAGTGCCGCAGAAACCAGATCCCATACCACCTCATCCTTTCAAGGATATCACGTGGTTGGTGCTTGTCAATAGTTAATCCCTTCTTCAAAATAAGATCAGCAGCCTATGTAAAATCCTCCGCCGCATCAGTCTTTTCTCTGTCTCGTTTAAGTTGTCCAGTCGTTTAATAGTTTGTTGGCTCGTCCGACCCCAAGATAGTCAGATCCATGAGGAAAAAGCAGGATTCTGACCCGGTCGTTGGTGTACCTATCACATTTCGTAGCATCGACACCTCTGTAGGGAAAGGGCAGTCATGGGTATTTCTACGGCTGAAGCTGGTCATTGATTTGGTTACCTGTAATAGACTCTGGAACCATCTTTACTGTAGAAGACTTCCGGAGACATATGCGAACATGTTAAGATGACCGTATGTTCACTCTGTCTGCAGGGTAATGAATGGTGGACATTTTCTCAGGTACCCTTATCTCTTAGTGAACTTTGTCAGGGATGTCTGACCTTCGATTCCCCGTCCACCTGTTTCACGGACGACATTGCAAAATGTGATTCCAAAGATCTCAATGCTTAGTTTATTCTCGGCCTCAGGCTGATCCACGTGGATTATGCGTATAATGTTAGTCTGTTTAATTCGTCTGCCGAAAGCACGTAAACCATACTGAACAAACTAAATGGCCTGACTGTGAAACGTACTTCACTCCTTTCAATTGCAACGTGCTGCTTTAGTACTCTGACACTCCCACTCTGGCCTTCTTCGCTGATGGTGGTCCGCTTGAGACTGTGGATCACTTCATCTGTTTTAATGGCGAACGTAGCTGCTACCCTTGATAATACACCCCATCTATGTCGTTTTGAAGACATTTAGATATCACCGAAGGGAAGAGTGGCTAATGTTTAAATCTGGATGGTTTTGTTTTACGGCTCAAAAAGTGGTTTGTTTACAAGAACAAATGAACAGAATTGTAGTGTTTAGCTACCATTTTCCCGCTAATTGGCCTGCATCAGGTAAGTTGACCACTTGGTCAAAGTAGACGTACGTCGGCGCCCTTTTATAAATAGTCAGAAATGTGCATAGTTAGACAGATTCTGATGCAACATAGCAGAGCTCATTGACTCCTACAATCAACACGCTGGCCGTGGTTATCACACTGAACACTAGTCACCGAGATAACCGATAGCCTGGTAAAACCACGAGGCGATTAGGCAGCTAAGTGTTTACAGAATATGAAGTCTCTGACATTCCTTTGATTAAAGTTAGTAGATGTCGTCCATCCGGTTGAGAACTTAGTTGTCACTTAGCTAGCTAAATATAAACATTATCCCACATGAAAAAAGGTCGCGGCGAGTGACTGATCAGCGAGTATAACATTGCTCAAGTTAAGTTCAATATTGTCCATTTTTAGTTGCTTTCATCTTTTGATAATTTTTCCCCAAGAATATTTTTCGCCTTTGTTACAGTAATAATGGCTGGAGCCAACTATTCAGGTTCATGGCTGTTTTCAATTGTATGAACAGATTGTCATAAATTCATTCCATTTGAATTGCTGGGAACTATCCACACGTTTACCGATTCTGATCAGGTTGGGGAATGCGGTATAGCTCCTCTCACTAGCAACACACACACAGAAGACTGATAAATGGTCTTGTGCAGATTCATTACCGATAAGTATGCCTTTCACATGTGGATGGCGCTAAAAGAATACACCAGTCTTGTGTTGTCAGTCGATAAAGGCTCGAGAAACTTAAAGGATTTCATGACTGGCCAATTGTCAATTAATGTTAACTTATCAGATAGGACTGGCAAACACTATGTCAATTCTGTGGGTTTTTTACGTGCTGTCGTGTGCACGACAGTTAAGTATACGCCAAATATATGAAAGTATAACAAATAAATAAGTGTGTGTAACTTAATTAACCTATCCACAGATGGACAGCACATCGTTCGTCAGATATACGCTATTTTGCCCAGTCCATTGAAAGAATGGTAGGCGCAGATTGAATGACAGAATGTCGTACACATAAAAACTGTCCGTTTATTTTCACCACCTATTTGTTTGTATCATTCACCGGAGATGCAACACAATTTCATATGACACGGTTATTTTTAGTATAACTTACTTGATCCCAGTGTGCCTGTTCAAACAAACCTTCTGACTTTCCCTTTTCGAAAAGAAGCTGTAGACTTGAGTTTCACTCATGTTGAAGCTAACGAGTCATGCACATCCTTATCACGACCGCGACTTCATTTAGAATCACGCCCACGCGGGACAATCACATTGATCACAGCACCGCTGCCTTCACAATAGGCGCGACCTAATTACCATATCTGAATGTTCAACCACGTTTGCCCTTGAGTAATGCTCAGATTGGGTGATCATCTCGGTAGAAGACGCAGGTACTGCCCGTTAGCTCCATAGCTAACCATGGGATTGGGATTTCAAACTCGTATAAGATCACCCATCTCATTAAACAATCTGGGAAACTGAGAATAACACGACGTTATGAGCAACCATCTGAGGTAGCCTTCCTCAGGAGTGTTGTAGTCGAAATCATGCTATCAATAACACGTTAAACAAAACGTCCAAACTGTTTGACTCAAGCACTAATAAATTTGGTGCGGATACGCTACATTCTGGGAAACTCCTCAGATTACAAGTGGTTTTCCTCATTTAGCTTGAACATCACACATTTTATGGCAGCTTTCGCATTCATAGCTTGTTGTTCCTGAAGAGAAGTGCTAGGCCAGAAACTGACTAGAAAGTACGTCCAAGTGCGAAGACCGTGAAAAAAATGTGTTACTTTCATTTTAAGACAATCAACTCAGTCAGCTGCTCATCAATATGATAGTCACAAATCGAGGAAACTTTGTCCATATAGTCTGCCTGAAAGTAGCTTGTGTAAAGCATGTGCAGACGAAATTTCGAACTCAGCTGTTCATGTCAGACTTCTAAATGTTTGGAAACACTCATTGTAGGAGTGGGGATTAAAGTTAGAGGGCTTAGTATCTTCTGGATATTGCTCTGTCTATTCTGGTTTGCATGCCATTGCAGTCATAATTTTATGTCAATACATCGTGTGTCCCACACATTCATTTTGGATTGATTTTGGCCGTGAGTTTACAATTTTTGAACAACGATCTGTTACCTTCTTCATTTTCTGCACTTCAATCCTTCATAGGCTAAAACTGACCAACTTTTGTTAATTGGTTGTCTTGCTGCCGAGCAACCATCAGAATCCTCGGAAGGGAAAAGAACGCTTTACTAACACATGATCCTAGTGACCACCACCGAAGTTAATCTGTCATGCAACGCTAAAAATCAAAGTAACTATGGGCAAGTAATGACAGCCTACAGAGACTATGGTTCTTCAAAAGCGGATGAATAGTAGGCCGTTCAAAAAGAGTTGACAGTTCTTTGAATGTTGTACTAGCAAGGATAGAGCTGTGAATGCAGCGACCTTCAAAATTGCGTCATTGTAAAATTTCGGTTGCCTACTTATCGGATACTAGATGTGGATCAGATATGGAAGGTCGTCTGTGTGCCCTGTCTCAGATAAACGGCATGAAAAACTGGGTTTGTCAAAAGCTTACTCTCGAAGGGTACAGGGAATAACGAAGTCAATGCACAAACAGTTCAGCTGAACTGTCGTAACCAATTACTAGGAATTTATGGGATTAATCCAACCGAGAATCGTGGTACCAGTAGGACGAATTCTTTCAAACGTAGCCGAATCAATAATTCCACTATGTTTTAAACACCACAGGGATTTCTCGGTGAGAGGTGCCTAATCTGTTTCAATATCCAGTTTCTTGGACTTTCTCTGAACTTCTGATATGGTGTTCGCCTTCCTTGGTTGTCTGCTTTGTTAAGCAATACGATACCAGTTTAGTACTTTATCCAGTTGTCACTATCTCGTTGATTTTGCGTCTCCTTCTTTGCGGTAGCTAGTCCAACTTGCACTGGGATAACTATACCCATTAACGCTTTGGGCTGTAAAATCTGTTATAGTGACTTGGGCAAAGCCAATTTCCAAAGATAGACTACTCATACTAACTGCCACGAGTGTTCAACAAGACTGCTCTTGCGCTTAAAACGCACTACACAATACAACTTGTAGATATGCTGAAATTCCGTTTGTCGTGCAGGAATCTCATTTTAACACACCGTGTGATGATACGTCTGTAAGATTTTTGACGGTTACTATACTGACCATTGCTTACTCTCGTGAATCACGTGTGAGAGACTAAACTATCACTCTTTGTGAATGCATAGTTTATAGACGGAGATTTGTTGGTGGGGCGGTAGCAAAACTGAAAAATATTGAATTAACGAATGATCCCAGTACAGTATACTGGCGTTCAGTTATAGGCGTGTATATGGGTTTTGATGTATTGTGTGTAGTATAAGTACTTCTTCTTATCAGTCATTCTCCAGGTAGAAAATCCGACGCCATCTATTCCATAATAGTTTGGGTCATCGTGGTGTATGAATCGCGAAAGTATTCATGTGTTGGTTTGAAGTTTTAACTATCCCACCGCCGAATCACATGAGTTATTCTCTGTGAAAAACTGGATGATCTCTTCACTTTCTTATACATCTGGAAAGTAACATTTGCGTACAGAATCGGGATACAGAATAAATTTGCAAATAGCCTACAATATATCATAGCAGTGTGATATTTCATAGAACGCATAGCGTCTGTCCACGGCAGTCTAGGTTTATATTCACATCAAAAGGCAAATGCATACCGCTGACGAAGTAGGTTTAAAAACTCGCAAAAGTACAAACCCACACGAGAAATTAGTATTGCATTCACTGGATTAAGCGAGAAATGTTTTACACTAAACAGGACCTTGTGGTGACCCGGCAAGCTTCTCATTTTTAATGATACCGATGAGTGACACTCTTTTCTACGTATACGTCGGACGAATATATTTAGCTAGTTGACTACTAAACACATTTTGATACAAACTGAGAACCATTTTGGTCAGACACTTGAGGTTTCACAAAAGTAGTTGTATGTGTTTTCGGCCTTCGGTCATCAAATGTCGGTTGAGCTTGTAGGTCTGTGTTTGTGTGTAGCTACTGTGATTGCTTCACAAAACCAAACTAGACTGTACACATACGATTCTTTGTTAACACAGCTAGGTTGGTGGGCCGAGAACTGCTCGTCTGCTGCTACATGCACGAGCAGTCTGTCAGTTGACAACCGGTTGGGCACCATCGAGACAATCGATACAGGAATGATTGGACGACACTGACACACTTCTTCTCTGCTGCCTTATTTTTGTAATGGCGTCACCGTAGCTACACGCCCGGTCTCAGGATCTGTCAGAGACAGCGAGGAAAGTTGCGTTGTTGGATGTGGCATAACTAGATGGAGGCCATCAGGACTTGGAGCCTTGTGCACAACCAACGATTTCAACACTACCCGTACTTCGTAGACTGTCGATGCACATTTGTCCATGTCCAAAAACCTCTCTCGGATACCATCCAGATCGGTGAGGCTATCCACTATCTATCGCGTGGGCATTCCAGAACGACCTTAGCAAGTATTTGCCTTTTTGCTGTTGGAGATAGGAGCCACTCCATTCTCGTTTAATACATATGCTACTTCTTGATGAGGTCTCGTCTTGGGTCGGACATACTAAAATTAAGCCTCACGGTTCGTTTCAATTCATTGGCTGGCTTCAATTAGCATACTAGTTCCCATGTTCTCCGCATGCTTCACATAGAACTTATCTGGATGATAGCACCCTGGTTGTCAAATGGCATTGATGCTTCGCTCTTATCTTCAACTTTGTTAAGTGTTCCACTGATTACTCTGGTCATCGTTCGATTGCACATTCTGTAACAATGTTCACATTCGAACCGGCGATGTGTAGACATATGTGTGGTGCTGCTGGCCACGTGATGCACGAAATGTGAAACAGATCGGCCCCATCGGGATTTCAAAACATGATCACATTCTGTCGGTTGGGTGAGCGCTCACCAAACTGTCACAGTTGAAACACTCATCGTTTACTCGTTCAGTTGTTATCGACAGCAGTTTCTAGAATTAAGATCAACATGTCAGTACAACTGTCTTAAATGGTCTATTATCTTACACCTACTGTCCATATCATTACCCGGATCGAATCGTGTCTTCTATGCTGCCTCATCCGACTGACATATCATCAAATCGAGTGCCTAGCATGGGTTGTCAATGATTGCCACTGACAAAGGAAACCAACCGTTCACTAGTTTGGTTGTGTCCCTGGTAAGCAGTCGTATAAATGCGGGTGTTTGTTGCCAGAAGCTCTCAAGTAAGGCACCCGTGAACTGAATGCCATACGAACGGGGGCATAAGTTTTGATGAAAATGTCACTAATCGATTGCAACTTTGGTATTCAGCTAAACGTTTCAGCCAGTTCCTTTCGAAAGGAGCCACTAGACTGGTGTCTGGACCTTGTTAGATCTGATCAATGGGTTGAATGGTGAAGAATTGCGACCAACAAGGGTGTGAACACAACCGGATTTTGTCAGTTGTTAGCCACGAAACAACCGGTGAGGCCTGTTGTGAATATATGATCGGGCGGTTGAAAACCGTGGTTCAGCCCGGGCTCGAACCGGGGACCTTCCGCGTGTGAGGCGGACGTGATATCCACTACACCACTGAACCGACAAGCGGACGTTCACAGAACCATATATAGTGCAGCTAACCGGGTAGGAACAAGTGAACTGAAACAACTCATGCCCACGCCCTGGAAGCTTGCAAATACACCGAACACAACAGAAAAACAAATACGGCAAATCCTCGCTTGACAATCATATGTCAGATGACATTGAAACTTATGCTCGCGAAAATTGGGGAACCAACGGCATTAGAGAAAATCAGCGTCAACACCGAGAACCAAAGACACAGTCCTCGGGACTGTGTGTGTGGCGTGGTGGTCAGGCTTGTGTGCTGTTTTGATCCAGAGAGCTGTGCTGACTGCGACCTCGGTCGTTGCAGATTCAACCTTGTCAGATTAGCCAAAGGAGAGCAGCCAGACAAAAAGCAGATGTGTCCGTCGTGAGGTGTTCGTTGTGTATGGTGTCAGTCTGTTGCGTTTTAGTTTGGTTAGTTATTTACTTTTTTGCCTGATCTGATTCTCTGTATGTGATTGGTCTGTGTGTGTGCAGTATGTGTGGTTGGTTTGTCTGTGCAGTATTATCTCCATGTGATGCTGTGCAGGTAAGCCTTTCATGTTGTAAAATTGATTTTAGATGTTGAGAAGACTTAGCGTTGAACCGGACTGCTTGGAGGAATACAATTCGGACAAGCATTCGCGACTCCATCGAACAGTTATTGCGTGGCGGAGAACGAAAGCGCGCGGTACGCAAAGGAACCATCGGTGTCATAGGTCGTGGTGACATGACTATATAGCGTTGCGATGTGTGCGGCCGCGAATGCGCTGGCCGTTTGGGATTAGTAGGTCACCAACCTACTCATAGTGCACCGTCGGCGAAGAGACAACGAGTACGCTAGGCTCAGCTAGGTCATATCAGCATGTCCGTTCTGTTTTGGTTAATGATTGCATCGACCAAGACCATGGTCGTTTGACAACTAATCTGCTCTTCTTTTCAGAAACCCGGGTGTCTCTCATCTTCTACATATTCTCTTCTTAGGCTTTGTTGGTGTATTGAATAATGAATCGTTCGCTTGATCTTTTCGTAGTTCAACTTTGAGTTTTGTTTTCCAACTTCATCCTCTGTGGAATGCACTAGCATGCACCCGTATACGGAAATGCTTCTTGTATTACATTTCACACATCTTTCTCCTTGGTATAGATCTTGCCATTGTAGTCTCTCTCACTGTTTATTTTCCGAGAGATAAGGATTTCCTTTTCCTGCTAGCCATTCAATTGGCTAACCAGCATTGGCCAGCTGGACACAAATGCCTCACTCACACACCTACTGGTCTTATTCCTTCGGGTTTACACCGGATACGTGGTGTGTGAGTGGAACCGCAAGTGGTGCAGCGCAAGCCACTTGGGGTGATGGTTTAAATCGCAGACATCCTTTGGCTTCGGTCACTGTGACAGGCTAATCCGTCTCGATGCCATCAACCATGTGTAGCTGCTTAGAAGGCGTGAGGTTACTGTTCCTGGACTGCCGTCGACTGCCCAATCAATTACCTTCTATCAGGTTTCCAGTTTCTACTGTGCTTGTTCAGCATCTATGCCTTACTTGAAATCATTGGCTTCAGACAGAGTAAGAATGAGCTAATCTGTATTTTTCCAAAGATATTCGAAATGTGCGATGTGACGATTTCTTGGCTGTTTGTATGTTATTCTGTTCCACCGGAAACAAATGAAAGATTAAACCATGTAACCTACCAGTTTCAGCGTCAGTGAATTCACATACTTTTACACACTCCAATATTAAGTTTATCCATATATATATTGAGTGTTTATTAAATCGTGAAACAGAAATTCCATCGTTGCTTATGTTTACTTTTCATGGGCCAATACACGTAAACTTCTAGTGGATGAAGTTTAAAAACCAAATAAGTTCATAAAGAAGCGACTGAGTGTTCATATTATGGACTAGTGTCTGCTTTAACGCACTCAGTTAAGAACACTTTCTTCTTCAGATTTGCATGCGAATGCTGTTTAAGACGTGGCGTACAAACACTTTAAACTATGATTGCACGGCAGTACTGGTACGAAACACCGTGAAATGAAAAACAGTACGATTGAATAATTCTGTCGTAAAGAGTATCTATACATTCATCTTAGTAACTCGAAACTGAACAATAATGAAAACGGGTAGGACTCCAGGTAGTATCGCTGGTAATGCTTTGAGGACTATCACAAAGAATAATCTATAATCGGAAAAGATAATTATGAGTCTCGATGTTGCCATAACTCTATCAAGTCCAGTAACAACACGAGTTTCGTATTATACTTCCCAGTGAGCATCCAACGATTTGAAAGCAGTTAGACTAGCCTATATTAAGCTTCGATGTTGTTTTATTTTATACGTATATTCAAATTAGTGAACTCAATGTTATCTGTTATATCAGACTCACCCAGTCGGTCTGTCTGAACCTGATCACTTAAAAATCTATGAAACCTATCGGTGAAAAAGGACGACAGAGATTAAAAACTCTACAGAATAGATTAGTCAACGTTCCAATGTGACAAAACGAAAAGTGTTTGCAAATAAAGGACATGAATTAATGAGATGACAACTGAGAGCGTCAACATTTAAAGTTAGTCAGTCAGCAACCGTCAGCATTTACGTCCGTATTGTTGAGCACTGTTTAAAACGTAGGAGACTGCGAGAATCTCATGAAGTGCATAAGTATACGAGGCTTTAGCAGAATACACGAACAATTTAGGAACAAGCAGACAATGAAACTAGGGAAACGAGTGTCATCTGGATATTGTGAAGTTTTGCAGTAGCCGAAAATACTGTTAACATTGGTTTTACGCATAACCAAGTTCGGCGTTACAAAGTTGTTTGTGAACGCACTTGAGTTCCGATTCCAGTAGGGGGAAATTCACTCATGACATCTGGTTTCACTTTGATGAAAGTGAATGGTTTTGATGGGCAAGAGACTTAAAATGATTATAACTAATAGTTCGTGTTCTCCAGTCTGAAAAATAAATTTCCGTTCAACAAGTCAAAAGTGAAGCCAATCTGTTGCTGAAAATTGGAAAAAATCTTAAATAATTTCATAACGAACCTCTTTTGGGACAGCGAGCATTTGACAGATGACTGACCGCCTTTCAAAATGGATAAAGTTCATTTTTAACAACTAGATATTCAAACCTATTCGTTCTGGTGGACATTGTAAAGCGAATGCTCTAGACACGAGCACTGACATAATCAGGATGACACCATTAAACACATCCATAATTGCTTGTCGGTCAGTAACAATACCCAATCTGCCTGAGTGTAGTTCAGTTGTGCTAACAGATTGGGGGAAGCACAGCAGAAAAGAAGTTTTAAAATTTTCTAAACTGTAGGGTTTCCTTGATGTTTCAGCAGAGTGGCTTCACAGGCTACGAAAGAGCCATCACCTTAAATACGCTCTCAAGCGGCGTCCACTGCGGGTTACTCTTTATACCGTTGCTGATTTCGAGAAACCAATTGCGTTGCAGCAGAACTCAAGATCTATCCTAAGGATAGACCCTGACCGAGACACATGCACGCGTCTTAGTCGTTTTCTGAGACACAAAGGGTTGATTAACGTAGGCACATGAGCATTATAGCACACAGTGTACCTGTTTCAGAAAGCCCCTGTCTCGTTGTTCAAGCAATGCGTAATCCAGATCAGTGAAGATTCCTAACCCCAATTATTGCTTTCCGTGTTCTGACAACTACCGTCGTAAATCGTATACCCTGACCCTCGCACATAGCCTCGGCAAATGCGCCTCGATTTTGAGGATGATCTCCTTAGCAGAAGAAATGATTAAACATACGTAAGCAGTGTGGCCTGCATCCAGCTCATAGTTGTCTATTGGGATCAAGCACCATTCTGATTGATCAAGGAACATCGGACCCGGATGGGTACAGCTGCTTAGTGTTACAAGATCCAGCGCAATTGCTCCTAAAATTGTCCCAGATTACCTTCACGCAGATGGCAAGCCCAGTACAGGAGTTAAAAAGGACTCCGAGGTGCTCCCATCTTATTTGAATGGCTACCTCAAAGTACGCTGCAATACACCGATTCAACTCTTCTCACTGGATGAATCTTCTCAAGTAGGTACACCGCATTTGCTTACTGTGGCCACTGAGACTGCCTATTGGTAACGCTTTTGCACTAACGCTGCTTCATTCTTTAATGAACTGAGCAAACTTCGAGACTTCTTTTCACGGCGAACCCTTTTTACAGTAGACATTGGGGAAAACCGGTGTAATGCAAAAGTGCGGGCTGGGGAGTTGTTCGTCTCCGGTATGACAGTATTTCCTAGTGATAGAGAAGTCGGTGAAAAAAGCGGTGTAGTCGTTTATTTAGGATCGCATCTAAGGATCTCAAGTATTGGTAATGGAGTGCTACTATATCTTTCGAAATCAGACTGGCAAGTAGCCAACGTCACTCAAAATTTCACCTGTTTGATTAATGTGATTAACGGATGGCCTTCTGTGCACAGAGATGCCGACAAGGCATTGCACAGAGCTCTACGTAATGTCTTCTTTAGGTTATATTCAAGCACTAGTGATGGGACATTTGATTTACCCGGAGCTGGATTTCATTAACCATCTAGCCAACACTGTAACGTCCTCCTCTGTTAAAAAGTTCTTCGAAGCTGGCCTATTCCAGGTTCTTCAAAACCATACGAAACGGTGGATGTGCCAAGCGCCGCCTCGTTTTCATAACATTTTTACCAACAAGGTTGACGTGATAATCACTCCAAACACCACAGCTCCGTTTAGGCGCAGTAATCATGGGATAATTGAACTCAACGATCTAGATGCAACTAGATGATGCATTCGCCAAAATAAAGGTCTAAAAGCTTATTACGCGGAAAAATTCTGAACGGCAAAGGCGCAGCATAGCAAGTTTGATTGGTCTAGCTTCATCACCACATAGCTTGATTAACACCGGCAATTCTTTGAGAAAATCTCCGATACTGTTAACAAGTGTGTTCCAGCAAAGTATCCCGACTGAGTAGGCAGCCTAAACGCCCGAAGTGAAGACACCAAACTTCTGATTACATTGAAACGTTCCGCCCGGAAGAGATGCCAACTAGGGCAAACTGGGCCTGCATTTGTTGAGTTTGTCATACGGTGCAGTCGTATCATAGCTGCTATCAGAAAGAATCGATTTTGCTATCAATGCGGTCTTGTCCAAAAGCTCAAGGTGAATCCGAGGATTTTCTACAGCGAATTAGCAACATCCACAAGGAGTAATCTTGACACTTCACAACCTCAAACCTCTGGTGGACTCGTCAATAGAGATGCACAGGTGACCAACACTGTGGGCAAACTATACGTAAGTTTGCACAACGGAAAATCAACAGCGACTTTTCAACACATGGACAGTAACACAACTGAATTACTCCAAATTCCAACGTCACAAATGAGAATCACATTGGAGAACCTACTAACTCACAAATCACCCGATGCCGACTTGATATTCCCTGTCTCTCGCAAAGCTTTCTCACTTAATTCTCACAACCGTTTGCGGCCCTTTTCAAGTGCTGCTTATCAACTGGCTGTTCACTGAAAGCCTGAAAACAATTCACAATCACATCTATCTTCAAAAGTGGATGCCTAGATGGCCCATCAAACCAGCGACCAATATACATGCTTTCAGTCATCTCTGAAATAATGGAGAGCTTGTTGGATGGCTCTCTCTCGGCTAAGGTTAAAGACTTCTGATTCATCAGCAAGTGGCAGCATGCCTTTCGTAAGGGATGCTCATGCGTCACGATTCCGCAGGTTGCTCTTTACGCTTGAGCGAAGGTTGCAGAAGCAGGATTGGCCACAGACTTTCCCAGAGCCTTTGAAAAAGCTGCTTATTCCATCTTGTTGCGGAAGTTGAATAGCGACAGCCTTGTTGAGCCCTGCTAACCTGGCTAGTGAGCTACCTGCTTGAACGTAGGCTAAACGTCAAGATAAATGGATAGCTTTCAGAGCGGTTCCCAGCCTACAGCGGTGTTCCACAAGAATCAATCGTAAGAAACCTGTCATTCGTTCTTTCCGTTGTTGAACAAACCAGTGTAGTCCAAGCGCCGATGTCGCTCTCAGTTGATGACACAAAGCTTTGGCGAGTTCTAGAGTACCCGGAAGATGTGATAACCGTACAAAATGGCTTGAACTGACTAAATCAGTGGTTTATAGAACTAATGTAAAGTTGTGCACGTTCGTCATCAAAATTGTACTGACCAATACCTTGGCGACACAGTGCAGTCCGTATCAGCATGCGAAAGAGACCTAGGGACCATAGTGACAGATAGTTTGAGTCTGTCTGCAAGTTGTGCCGTCATAGCTAAAAAGCATTATTGATCCTGAACCTTTTAGGAGGAATTTGTGGAACCTTCCACCTTGAAATGTTTCCCACTATACTGGCCTCCTTAATCCACCCACACCCGGAAACGAACATGTAGGCCTGTCGTTCTAGCCTTAGGAGAGATTCGACACTTACTGGTAGTGTTCAGAGAAGAACCGCTGAAAGAATTATTCGGCCCAGGAAAACCTCGTATCCTGTCAAAATTAAGTCGCTCTTCGATGAGGTATAAATATTTCTGGAGAGACTTAATTCCTGTCTACAAAATGCTCCACACACCCCTGTCATCCACTGCCACAATTCCTGCCATTAAATAAGATTGAAAATTTAAGAGATCACACGCCGAAACTGAATAAAGATAGGCAGTTTAACAAGTAGATAGAGTTGCATTACAGTTGGGACTTGTTCTTAGTGAAACGCATTGCCTAACTCTTTGGTTACGGCTGAATCGTTTGGGAGTTTTAAAGTATTACATAATCAGTACACACTTGAGAGACAACCGACACTAGCTCAGTCTCACACGTCCTCAAATGTGCATGTCTAACTGAACGCCGTTTCAGTGTGTTTCAGTATTCGTTGCTGAAATGATTGCAACTAGCTGCTTCAGTGGATTTTCCTTTTGTTTGGTTCCACCCACCTTTTCTTTACACCAATAAACAGTCCAACACAGATTTTCAGCGGCCAACACAGAGACAGTAAAGTTTAACCAATGATCTTTCTCGTTCCTATAACGAACTATGAATCTGTGCACTTGTAGAGTGCTCAGCTATTCCTGAAGCGTCTGTCCAGTTGAAGTCGAGCAATTTAAGTCGACCTGAGGGTTTGTCAACAACAGTCTTTGAATTTTTATGCTAATCTCTGACTGAGTTATTCACTCGGTGTTTCATTAAAAACGCGAAATTCCTGACTGCTGGAGCATATCATGCATGTCTCGGATACACACTCAAGAGTGCACCCCAGATTCCGGCCAGTTCGCCTGTCGTGGGTCATGTTCAACCCTGGATGTTCTTGTTTATTCAAACCTTATCCGGGTTGATGTGCATGGATATCACCTTTGCATGAGCCGATTTCAGTTTAGGATGCCGCAAAATGTCTCTCCAAACTTCAACTGCACGCGTGGCGACGCACGGCCAATGTGCATACCGGTAGGCTCACAGACACAAACCTTGCCCGGCCCTTATAGAGAAAGAAAAATCATGATCTAGGGAGTGGACGGAGTTATTGATCATCCCACAGCTGTGAACTCGGATAGAAAATCCTGATTCCAAACCAGTTCACATGACTTCCGTCTGAAAGGCTAACCCAAAAGGGCCTACCCTAAAATAGGTCGCCAATCCGAATCGTATTTGCAAACGGCCTCAACCCACCGCTGGAACCACATCCAGACGAGCTGGCAAGAGGGGGTGTGTGTATTTCAAGTACAGTCACTCGGCTCCGTTGTCACATTTCTTTGACTACTGTGGTCCACAATCGATACCACCTGCCCGCCTGATAGACAACTCAGGGCTGGGAGCCGACATACTTCAATGAGTGCAAGTAAACAAAGTAGAAATACGAATTGGACTATCAAGATAATTTTGCAGCCAAGAGATTGACGATAAAAAGGCTGCTTTGATTTACGGAACAGAGTTACAAATTAATAAAAGGATGATCGAAAACCAGTAATTTTCCTACGGAAACCGTAATAAATCATGCAGTGTTCTTTGGTTTACTGCATCACTTGTGGACTCTGATTTGAATTCTTCTAACTGCATATGAATTCTTCCGTTGTTTTACCTTGTTCTCAAGCCTCTTCGTGTGATTATGTCGTAGTTGATCATTTTAATTCTAATTTGGAACCACGGTGTAAGTCATTTATTGCTACATCTGAATTGAGGTATGCAGCTTGTTCAAACGTGTCTTTCGTTAAGAAGCCAGCACTGTCATGGTAGAATGGTATATCCAAGATGTGGAGGCTATTCAGCTTGTGTTAACATAAAAAATCCACATTATATATGTTTTAGGTGAACGATTACGGCTAACGGCAACATGTCGTTACATATGTGTACTGATTCAAATTGACCAAGCTAGGAGTGTGATACGTCTCCTGTAAAAATCCTGTTTGTTTACATAGTAATCTTTCTAAAAGTATACACGCGGATTCCGATAGTAGTTTAGAATCGATAGCTTCGTTTCACCGAAGGTGGATCGGGGTTACGAACCCTCGGATAAATAATTCGTTCTATGTTTGTGTTTGTTTGACCGAAACAAATTAACGCACATTGTGTGGTGAAGAAGGCCGTGGCCAAGTATCGACGTCCATGTATCTGTATTTGGACCATTTCAAATGACAGTTGTACGTGCCAAGGCAGGTGACAGCGATTTGTTTTGTTTTGTGTTGTAGTACGGTTGTCGAAGACCATCTGGATGTTAGAGTTACGTAAGTCTGGGGAGAGTGAGGTTCAATGACAGATGAGTTGTCCGAAGTAACAGCTCAATGATTTCTGAATAGTGCCGGTTAGTTGGATTTGGGTTAGCCTATATATCCCTCTGTCTGTCTACCTGTGTGTGTGTGTCAAAAGATCTTGAAGATACGGCTTATTTACTGAAGAATAATACCGGCATATCTGATGGTGGTTTATCTACAACTGCGTGTGTCAAACCTACACAGGTTATGAACATCATACCCCACAATACCTGAGAAAGAAAGTCAAATGGCAGTAATGCCGTGCTCCTTTGGGGTTTGCACTTTAAGGGAAAACACTTAATTTATGCATTCACCCAATTGCAGAGCAAGCAGCGGCATCTTAATCCAACATGGTTGCTCAAAACACCGAAGTCAAACAACTGGAAGATCAGTAACTACGGGGCGTATGACGAGCGATTCGTTTAGGGATAGATGCACTGTGAGGGGCCTATCATAATTCTGCGACGCGAGTGAAAACTGGTGGAGTCTAAGATGGATTGTTGGACGCGGCCACGATTGCACATAAACACAAACTTCGATAACACTGTGGAGAGCATCGATGACCTTCAAGAGGACTCAGAAAAAAGGTGGAAACATATCGAATAAACGTCGGTTGAGGACAATGGCATACTTCTCCATGAAATCAGGAACATCAGTGCTTTGTTCCGAATGCGTGTTTTGAAAGATACTGCCAGTTTGACTCCCGAAGTGATACACCTTCAGTATGATCTACAGGCGAATTTGAACATCACATCCATGAGTGAGTTACCTCGAACATCACTGACGAGTTCTGAAAAAGTACATTCCCTCACATTTAATGTTTGATCGGGCTACTTAAACCCATACACAGTGGGCTTATCTACATTTTATTGGCTGTCATTATTTTGCCCTACCTGACAGGGGAAGTTATCTTACATACTAGTGATACCTTCAATACAACGATGATGACTATGAATCTCATGGCTGCTGGCTCCAGTCGAACCACGTTGAGACTTTCTTGTCTAGTCCAATCTATGCATCAGCATGATTAACGGGTGAAATTGATCATGTCACATCGACTCTGTGTTAGCGTTTTTAATAATGCACTTTAATTTCGAAATCGACTTTTTTACTACTTCTTTGTAACGTTTTGTGTCACTGGCAGTGGAATTCACATGGTCAACCTTCCTTGCTCATATACTCAATCACGTTTGGTCTTCGTGTGTCCCACACACAAACCTCCCCCCTCGTCTTGTGTCTAACTGAATCTCAGTCTATTCCAAAGGTTCCCTCCACATCCGTGTTCATTGCTAGACCTGCTTGCTCGACAAGCCGCTTGTCAATCTCTTCGAACCGTCTACCGCCTACAAGTCGTGGGTGGGGGTGGGTGCTGTCAGAACCAGTGTTATTGGCAACACTATAGAAAGAACTCAATCGCCTAAAATCATCCGAAAAATCTAGTCGGCGCTCATCATCTCAAGTGAGAGAACAGTGTGGTAACGTTGAACCTTATGTACTCACCTCTCAACTCATCACCCAGTTACAAACAGAACATTTCACAGTCTTTTCCGATAATCTTATAATATGCACAGTAACAAAAGCAAAGATATATGTAAAGCGGGATGATAAAGCGATTTTTCGTCTCCAACTGCCAGTACCATATGTTGTCGTTGAACACGTGACTAAAGAACTCCATTGCCTAAAGTCTGTAGGTGTCATTAGCCCCACTGATTATTCATATCAGACAGCAGAAGCGGTCGTTTTGAAAAAGTCGAACGAATCCTTCCACATCAGTGCGAATTTCCCAACGGATTTTCCCACTAGAAATCCATAAGTATCTTCTTCAGGTGCCTGAGGACCTCTTCATAAAGCTTGATGGTGGACACATATTTTTTTAAGCTTGATTCCTCTGATGTTTGTCTACACGTTCATGTCAATTATGAGTCAAAACAAATGCAAGCAATACATGCACACAAGGGATCATATCGCCGCAATCAATTTTGGTCAAAGTGTACTCCAGCGTTATTCCAACTCACAATAAATACGAGGTTTTTCAGAGTGCCTGTCTTTGCCGCTTATATGGATGAAATCATAGCATAGCACTGAAGAACATATCTTTCACTTAAACTTTGAAGGTGAATAGAAAGGGTTTGGTTTACACATTCACATGAAAAGTAGTCCATTATCCTCCCACACATTTCGTTGCGTGTGTCTCACTGTTGACCTTAACAGACGACATTCAGGATCGCATATTGTCGAGAAATACATATTAGAAAACATACATATTGCAAATCTCACATGCAGGTTACGTGAGTTGAACCAAGTGAAACTCCCATTCTCCTCCCATTCGGCACTTCGTCTATTCTTGATGATTCAGTAGGGAATACCATCTTTCCTGTCAAAGCCAACAGTCAATACGGCGTGGTTCACTTCAACAGGATTACACTCAGACCAGGACGGATGACTGATTCCGGACTGGTAGTACGGGATATAAATGAACAAAATCCGGCATCATTTGCGGTTTCATCAAAACAGTGACAGCCACACTACTGTGCTGGACTAATAAGCAAACTCACCAGTCAACGTTCTACGAGCCAAACTGCCTGTTTGTGCTTATCTGCCTAAAGAACAATTGGGCTGGTGATTTTGGTCAACAATTTCGACTTATCCAACCTGAGCGGTTGCTCTCTGGTAGTATTAGGATAGTCTTGTTCCATTTCTAAACCACCCATCCGTATACTCTCGTCGTATATGGTGAGTGGGTATCCACGATTACATCCTTTATGCACCATGTAACAATCGACCAACTGCTGACCAACTGTTGTCAATAGTTCACGATCACCTCTTTACGGGAGTGATTAATCGTGTGAATGAAATAGTGAATTTCGAATACATTCCGTCCGGTTGCATGGGGAAAATGCAGACAATGAGGTGAAAGTTGTTTGTTACTCAAAAACAGATAAACAATTCACAACCATCTACCTTTATCTGCAGCCCCACAAAGTGTATAGTAGTGATGACTGAGAAGATCAGACATAAAAACATCCTGTCAACGATTCCAGCTGGCAGCACGTGCTGACATTTAGAATAAGGGTGTAACTAGTGAGATTGGACATGGCGAGGTACCGTGTTATTTTATAAAAGTTGTTTACCGACATGTATAGCAAGCGTAACTTAATTATCACGTGCAATGAATACACCATTGCATAAAGAGGTAGCCGGACAGCAATCCATCTAACGAGTACCTGTCTGCTCAGACTCACAATCTGACCGGTCTTGAGGATTCAGTGAACCACAATGCTTCCAACCACACGCTGTTGAGTATATTCAGCTTTGCTGATGCAACTGTTAGCGAGCTTACATTCAAACCGATCTAACTGAAACTCACCCGAACAATGCTTACTGCGAAGGGGCAGGCGAACAAGAAATCAAAACAGCTGATAGTAATAGCAGCCAGTCTCAAGTTCTGCCAATTTATTATGCTCTATTTCGTTAAAGTATAGCAAACGTGAACAAAGAATGAATACTTAAAATTGTCAGGATAGCAAACGAAATTCACCAAACTGGTTTCTGATGTTGCACTACACATACTTGCATCTTCACGTCGACACAGACTGGGGTTGGCATATATTTGTCAAACATATCACAACGTACTTCTTTCTGTCTATCATTTGGAAGCTTATCCGGAGGGTAATCACCACATACTTTCATCCTTCAAAGGTATAGGTCAAATGACGATAGACAATTGTATTATCTTATCTAATCACCCACACTGCCATGTTTTCAGCCTTATGTAAGTCACGTTATCTGACATTTTTCTGACTGGTTTCACATACATTCTCAGCAAATGATGTCTTTTCGATTAATGCGATATAAGGTTAAAGTATATCTGCTTCTCGGTTCAGCTTTAACTCTGTTCAGTAGTTTTGATATCGTCAAGCAGTTGCCATGTACGATACAGCAAAGAGTAACTGACAAGTAATCTTTATAACAGATGTTGACTATTAAAGTCCGCGTTCGTGGATGAAAATTCGGGAAACAGGACTACTCTAAATATCGGAAGTTTACGCGGATAAGGGGCCTGAATTGAACGGTCATGTTAGATGATTGTCTTCAAGCACATCTGTTAAACACATCCAGATTAAGATCGGAGGAAGAAACTTAATATGACTATATCCAGAACACACGTCATTAATGGTTGCGGTCACCTTCTGTCGATCACTAGCACGAGAATGTTGAAACTGCTAAGCTGTTCAACAGGTGTTATTTACGAACGCACACTTACCACCTGAACAGTTCACAACTTTTCCCCACATCCGATCTCATCTACACACCATCTGCTTTGAACAAATTCAAAACTCATCTATACGTAGAGGTGTTTGTATGTTGACGAAAACAAATTGTGCAGATATCACATGTAAAGATTTCAATGGGGTGAGTCACTGTGTGCGTATATGACGGACTGACCATGTCAATTCTGAACTTTTCTACTACCTTGGCGTGGTAGTCAGGCTTGTGTGCTGTTTTGATCCGGAGGGCTGTGCTGACTGCGACCTCGGTCGTAGCAGGTTCAGCCGTGTCAGTTTGGCCAAAGGAGAGCAGCCAGACAAAAAGTAGATGTGTCCGTTGTGAGGTGCTCGCTGTGTATGGTGTCAGTCTGCTGCGTTTCGGTTCGGTTTGTTATTTTCTCTTATGCCTGATCTGATTCTGTGTATGTGATTGGTTTGTCTGTGCAGTATGTGTGGTTGGTTTGTCTGTGCAGTATGTGT
>LUCH01004212.1:37446-54383 GCA_013368495.1 Paragonimus heterotremus | reverse complement strand
ATTGAATACATCTTTTGTGTGGGACTCACCGAAATGTTCTCCAAAATATCACATAACTCAAAAGAATCCTTCAAAAACTGGGGCTGAGGGTTTTACTGATGGGATCAAGAAGCTGAACTAGCCATCGAGCTGAATCATCCATAGCGAGGATAGGCCTCAGGGGTACACCGGCCTTGTGCAATTGGGGTGATCCTCTCATTCTTGGTGTACTACTCCCAATCGGTTTCAACTGTCTATACTCCCGCTCACTGATATATCCGTACAACAGAAGAATTTGCAGCTTCCTCGATATTTGTTTTTCCACTAGAATGTTATTGTCTGGCGTACAGTGAACTTTGAACTTCCTATCCTCAGCCAGAACGGTGCGCATTTTCATTACCTAGTCGCCTTTATTCAAGATTACAATGCCAGAGCCTTTGTCTGGTTTCAGAAATACTACGTCCTGCATCTGTTTCAGTTGTTTGATGGTCTCATAATATTCAGAGTAGACAACAATGCTGGTGAATGGGTGACGACATAAACTGATGCGAAACATCGACCATTTTAGCACGAAATCAATCTGCAATTTCTGGCGAGGTGGAAGTCAAAACTTTTAGCTGGTCGTATAAGTTTTCAAACTAAACTTCAGTAGTTAACTGATTAACTTTCTTTGGCGGGAGTTTGTATTTTAGGCCCAGCGAAAGTACTTTTAACCGCACTTGCGTAAACTGTTTACTTGACAAGTTGTGGACATGTTTCAGGGCATCACTGGGAAAATTGAGTTTGCTAATCGTACGATCCAAAGAACCTTGGAGACTCTCAAGCGTTTTGACAGCGGTTTTCTTAATGGTATCCTTGGCGAAATTCTCGAACTCCATACGGCATACCAGGGTAAGGTTAGATAGCATAGCAGCAAAGCGATTTTGGGTTTCTATAAACTTGTGAAGATATTTGCGGGCCATGTTGATTTGGGAAATAACCAGGCTGACAAAATTGTCGTTATTTATCAATAGTTTTCCTTTCGCCAGAGTTCTGAAAAAATCTGATGGTAAACGACCAGACCGAATACACTCCTGATAGCAACCAATACGAGTTCGTTCAATCGCCGTTTTGCACCTCAGTGTTAACGATCGATTCAAACCTCTGTAGCGACCCTCTAGAACATCTTCATTTTTGTTGCTATTTTGTTGTACAATTTGACGCCTCCTGATGAGGCATGTTTGTTTAGCCCAATTGTATCCCCTATTTTCTCTGGCGTAGAAATTCTCCACGTTTCTGTTCCGCGTGCTACACGCAGGACGTCAGCTGGCTGTACATTTTTTGCTTCTCAGTCGTGGCAATATATAGAGAGTACTGTGGTGTTCGTGGTGTTCTGAATTGTTGTCATCGGGTAACTCGTCGAACCTAGAGTGAGGCTCTGTGGGAGAGTTTTCACACCTCGCGTAGTGTATGGAGGGAGCCTTCGTTTGAGAAATTTGAAACATTGAGTTCCCTTTATCCAGTTCATTAAGACGGCAAGAAGACATACATTGCGAGATGCAAGCATTTCGTTTATTCTCACCAGTCGACTACATAAAACTGATGAGAATAAACGAAATACTTGCATCTCGCAATGTATGTCTTCTTGCCGTCTTAATGGACTGGATAAAGGGAACTCAATGTTTCAAACTTGTATATGAATTTCTAAGCAATTTGAGGTGGCACCGATAGACTGATTTTTGATTGATGGCACTGGTAGTTTCTGATTCCGAGCGATTACACGGAATTTAGCTGCATTGAACATTTGCTCAGTTGAATTCCTCAATCGCTGTGTTGCATGGTGTAATCACTCTTAAAAAGCAGCCCTGTGTAGACCCTTTACTCTACACTGACCACCTCTTCTGGTGGTACTTGTTGTCTACTGTGCCTACCTATGAACCTTCTAGGGTAACCATTTTATTGTAGAACGGAAGAAACCAGGTCTAGTTCCTCCGCAAGACTGTCGTGCTTACAGATTCATCTTGCTCGTGTGAACAGAATATTCACTAGTGTTCGTTTATATTGTGAAACTGCCGACGTTTAAGTAATGACTGGACCACGTGAATTTCCTATAGACAGCTCTTCTAATCGAGTTATCTTCTCGACAACTTATGTGTGTCTAGAAATGGCAGACAGCTGTTGGCCTCAAATTCACACGTAACCTTCAGGTTAAGATAACAACTATTTAGACATAGCACCAGATTATCTGCCACCTGGTTAAAGAGACTGCATATTAATGTATCGACGTAACATTTGTAATGTGACAAACCTCCCACCTCTTGCTCAGTTTTTAACGTGGAAAAGTCTGCTAAGGTGAGATCTAGTAGACTTCTCATGACTACCCCATCTATTTGACGGTAGGACTGCTTGATAAAGCAAAAGCTGACATTCTCATTACAGAACAACAAAGTTTCCTTCAAAGTGTCAATCGGAAGTGGCAACGTAGTGGAATTCATTTCAACCAGCTTAAAAATTATCAATCATTCCGTGCAGCAGGACATTTGTGAGCAGTGACCGAACATATCGTTTCGTTGGCAGAAATGACGTTGTCCAAGTCAATGATCAATTCAAACTAATCTTTCATGTTATGTGTCTGGAATTTTCGTTTTGGCAGAGTTAGAACAGCGACTAGCCAAAATTGTCTAGGCGGCATCCCATACTTGTGTGTCGTCGGTAAGCCGTAAGGTTGGAGTGTTAACGATCCACACGGCCTAAGAGATTTCCACGTAGCCTCATCAGTAGCCCACAACCATAAGAACAGCTGAAGGTGTTGTCCTATACGGTCCTCTATTTCGGTAGGATTATCCACTCTACTCACTGAAACTTCGTTTGGTCGTCCAGTATTGACAGTATCTACATGTACGTCTATCTGTCTCGAATCATGTTCCCAGAGCCCCTAAGTATTACGATTTTTGACCTAAATTCTTTCAAAGATTGCAGATGTTGCCTCGTGATAGCACACTGGTTGCTAATCGGAGTCGTGGTAAACTTATAAGCTGTATCGGTGAACTTAGTCCTTAACCTAGTTTATCAGCGCTAGTTGGTCGAAGAGCCGGTAGTTGATCAACACGATTCTCATACTGGGTTTCAACATAAGTGCGATTAGGCTCATGTGATGACATTTTGTAGCCAGGACCTGAAGCTACCACTTCTAGTTTAAACCAATTCAATTGTACAGATGAATAGTTGAGTACATACATACTGGGATTCAGTGTAACAATATGGAAACTGCTGAGCATGCATTTTAAATTTTCCACTGCTATTCAGTTTGTTGTTTCATCTCAGGTGGTCCGCCTAAGTGTTACTCAGCATGTTCCACACCACGTAAACGAACAATCACAGTAAGTGTGTTAGTAGGTCCAGAGACTAGGCGGTGATCCGCACAACATCGAGTTCAAACACGTGAATGACACGTCCCCAGAGGGTATTGGAGGTCATTCAAACAAGTCATTCAAGAGGAGGATAATGTCACTGTTTTATGGTCGTACATGTGACGTGGGACACGTTGAGTAGTATGTATACGGATCATCTGAAGTGAAACAACAAGGAAGTTAATATCAGCGGAAAGTTTAAACTGTATGCATAATGGTTTCCTTACTGTTATCCTGATCCTCTGTTAGTGAGTCACTGACCTCGGTACTACTAACGCTGCTGCAACTAGCTTATGCTCGGATTTAGTCTGTGTGCCCTACAATTGGACCACTACCAGATGGCACTGCCAAAGGTCGTGCGTGGGCTTTCTCCGGCATTTGAGCTAGTTTTGATTGGTTGCAATGTACCGTAAGTAGATACACCATTGGGTTTGCAGTATCACGGGTTGCATATGCAATAGGTGACAACAGATGTACAGTTACATTGGAATTTGTGGGCTGCCGCCAATGGTGGTTTTGGTCTGTACAACCGGACGTAATCCCAAGTGAGGTAGAATGATCAGTCTGCTGTGCAGCCGTAGCAGCTTTTCTGGTGGTTTTTTGACTTCAGCTGATATTCGGCGGCAGTTTTATAAGCAACTCTCTACAGTACGCTAAGCTCCCTGTGATAACTCTATAAACTTAGCTGGCACCAGTAGTGTTAGCACTTCAATCAGCAGTCGTAGTTCATAACCCAGGGTTAGTACTGATGGTCCAGACCCAGTGCTCGAACGGACGGCTGTCCTGTAGGCCGAGACACTACAACAGGATTTCATCTTACCGATCTGACTAGTGCAGTTCGATAAAAGTACGCAGAATTGTCATGGTAGTATGACTGGTTCGTCCAAACAAGCCGTTACTTTGTGGGTGAGAGGGGGTTGTTCGAATTTTGTGTATACGCAGCATACGACCTACTTTCTCCAGATGGTGACATTCAAATGCAGCACCTCGAGTAGAGCGCAGCACAACGAGTATACCAAAACTAACGATCCACTCGTTAACGAACAGCAATGTTATAATAAAAGCTTTTCTACTAAATACTTTGTAATGCGCTTTGCGGCCTCAAAATGTAAAGTGCTTCTGCAAAATTACGTAGATTTAATGTTAGATCATGAAGTCATGGGAAGCTGTATCAGCGGTGACGAATTTGTAAGGAATGAAATAGAAGCATATATCTCTAAGGCTAGAGCAATACTTGTCAATCTGGAGCACCTCTGGTGACAGAGATATTCCTCTGATACTTAAAGGTCGCATATATAAGGTGACAGTGAGGACTGTATTACATTACGGTAACGAAATGACTGTTCAGGATAAAAGACGTGAACCGTCTTCTGGTGTTTGACCATCGATGTCTGCGTTCAATTGCTCGTATCGGGTGGCACCAACGAGTAAACAATGAGGAGATTAGGAAGCTGGTGTTTGGCACTGATTGTCAAACGAGTTCTTTTATTCAGTCACTACATTTGCACAGACTTAAATGGTTAGGTCATGTGCTGAGGATGCCAGCTAATCGTTTGCCACACCGAGCACTGTTTGTCGACGCTGCGGCCGATTGGCGCGAAGTGCGAGGTGGACGGATGATGATTTGGCGTAGACAGATGAAATCGTTCACGAAGGGGTTGGGCACTGTAGATCGGGTTCGTCTCTCGAACTGGAGCCCTCGCGACTCCCAGAGTCGATCGCTTGCAACCTAAGGTGAGATGGCGGCTAACCGAGCTCAGTAGCGTGAATGCTGTCGTTGTTTGTCCGAGTTGTCTGTGAAGTGAGTGCACTTAATGATGCCTTACTTTCACTTACAGCTCGGTTGTTTGTTTGAAAGGTGTAGGTGACTTGATGTTGTACGTTTGCTTATAGACATGGCTATTTTTAGAAGTTAGGTCCATTTCCCCTCCCATTCTTTCCTTCTTCTCTCTTCCTATACAGGGTTAACGTCTTTTTCGTGGTAGTAAAGTTTCAATGTGAACCACTGCTGTATTGCTGTCTGTGATGATGATATTGATGAGTAGAAACTTCCTGGCATCGTAAAGGCTTCGCACCATTTGGTAAAATAATTAACAATCGCATGAATATACTCATTCCTTCTCCTCTGCGTTGGCAATAGTCCCACCACATGAACTCCCACACGGAGGTTGTAACCTTCTGAAGGGGAGCTTTGAGAATTACAGCATGGGGTTTTATTCGCGCACAGACGCTACAGTTGGCGCAAATGCGAATAGCATGTAGCTTCGGTCATCAAAAACGCTCTCGGACAGTTGCTTCAGTTCGTCGTTGACTTGCATGCCTTAGTTCTAAAGGTACTTGGACAACTTTTGACTCCTGGTCACTTGGGACGACTAGTCTATGTTCAGCTGATTCTATCAAAAAATACAATACATCATTGTTAACCCAAGTTCGTCCACTGTGACCATAAGCAGCGTTCGTCGAGAGGTTTGCCTTCCATCTCGAGGCTAGTTGGTTTAGGATTTCCATCAAGCTGTCGTCGGTAGATGTTATAAATGTACGGGTCATTCAGCTGATAGTATACCCACTCAGCTCCAGCTGAGAGTGTAGACAACATTGCATTAACAGTTTCTACAGTGAGGCGAAAAAAAGTGTCGGCATTCGTATGGCAGCTATTTTGACTGTAGGTGCACTCAAATTCATGATACTGTAAATATTCCAACCAACATGCTACCTGGCTCTCCGGCTTCCGGAATTTGCGAAGTCATTGCAGCACCTGGTAATCAGTTCAAACGTTGAAAGGTCATCCGAGTAAGTAAGGACGGAAGTGCATGAAAAATTCACATTCAGCACTTCGCGGTGTGTACTGCAATAACGTTTTTCTTACATGTCGAACTGACGACTTGCATAATTGATCACCGCTTCCCTATTAACCAACTTTTGACAGAATGCAGCGCCAACAGCCAAGTCGTTGACGTCGGCGTTTGTAGATATTAACTTCAGGTCAACCATTCTGAGACGTTCAAATACATTCTTCCTCATTAACCGTCCGTTTCCCATGTATCCCTTCAGTGATTCCCCTGCAAAATTTGTGATGTATTCAAGCTGATGATGAGTCACTGAAAACGAGCTTGTTCGCCATACAGTATTTTACATTCTTCCTTCTGGAATTGTGGTCTTCTATTGTGGTGGTGTGCACGATTATGTCATCAAGGTAGACAAAACATTCGATTGGCGCTAAGTCCTGGAGTACCCTCCGAGTTGATCGCAGAAAGATGGCAAGCGCGTTAGTAAAGCCATACGGCATCGTCTCACATTCATACAATCTGGACTGGATGACGAATACCGTTTTTCGACTACCTGCTAGGCGGTCTTCCACCTGCCAGTACTCCGAAGCTAGGCTGAGTAGGGCGTCGAGGGTGGTATCTATACCCACCAAAAGAAACGAATCTCTTTTTGTTCTGGCATTTAAACGTCTATAGTCGAAGGACAACGGTAAGCTCCTGTCCTTTCTAACCAACACGATCGAAGATGCCCAAGGAGACTTTCACGGCCGTATGATTTTCTCGTTAAGCATGCAATGTATCGTCATTTAACTGCAACTGATAGCTAACAAGGATTATACTGGTGGTCATCTGTATCAGATTCCTTTCCATCACGATGGAACGCGTCAGAAGAATTACGTAGAAGACTTGTTAGCATTCGTCTTTCTGTATACGGCAATGCTGCCATAACAAGGGTTGTATCAAAACCGATTCCAATTCGTTGGTCTTGTTACATGTTTCCAGTGTATTTACTATTTTAGGCCTTTTTCTAATTGCACTTTCATGATATTATTACGGAAGCAGATTAACTGAGAGATGAGGTCGATTCTACCGCAGTGTCTTCAGAGAAAATCCATTCCTATAACCGCACTTTATGGCAACCGACTGCTTACTGTGAACTGATGCCAATCAGTGATTACTTCAGATGTCGTGCTTACACCGATCGACCAGCAGGTGAAGTGAGCAGATTGCAATCAGTCAGTTCACACTGGATTCACACGAACAGACTAAGGACGAGGATAATATGAACGCAATGAAGAGATGAAGGCCTAGAAATGTAACAATAACTGACCGGTCATTGTACAATGAATTACCAAGGTGTAGAGCTAAGTTCACTACCGTCTGTTTCTGGACACATGAAGGTGGTTTCTTGAAGTACCTCAGTAAAAACTAAAGCACGTTTGTTTACAATCTGACGAACAACAATGGACAGTCTTTGACCCGTCCAATGTTGCCAGATTCGATCAGGTGTTTTGTCATGGCACTCAGCAGTTACAGTCTTGCCGTCTGGAAGCCATTTCGGGATATTCTTTGGGTTTTGAGTGTTTAGTTCATCCAACGTATGGCCTACGTGATACAATCCGAGTGTACTAGCAAATTCATAAATAAGGTTAGATTTGGCAAATGTTGACATTGACTCGTTTTTGGGGTTGAAAACACGCGAGTTGTTGAGTGTAGCAATATGAGCTTAGTTGACATACACATGCGGCTCAGTAGTGACTTCAGTTTTCGTTCTATCAAGAGTGCCCTTGAATAGTAACGATATGTACACGAGCTTGCGAGATATTGTTGTAAAGGCTGGTCAGGTATCGATTGTTTCTCAACGAAACCCACGAGCTAACTATTTTGAATAAGAATCTGCATGTTGAAATTGAGCTCTTCGAACACACTTCCACTCAAACAGATCTCGCGAACTCTGTGGCACAGCGTTTGCACGAGTTCAAGTTTATATGTAACTGATGAAAACGTTTTGAAATGCGACAGGTGACTACGTCGTTCGTTAGATACTTTTACGAAGTGAGGTCTGCCGGGATTAGAACTCTGACCACGCTTTCATGAGTCAGCCGTGTTGACATCTGCACCATTGAAAGGGGCGGACTGGAAAGTCTATGGGAATGAGAAAGATGCGATCAGTTGTGCGTGTTGTTAAATCTATACGGAAACCAAAATTCCCTACTATTCATCAGGAATTACGAACATATCGTCTACGTATCACTTGTACAGATATTTTAAGCTTATGATATTTCGCGCTTTCTTTTCAAGAAAAAACATGAATATACTGGCCACCATAGGTCAATGGCTACACCACCCACTTAGCGATAGGACTGTCCACTGAAGAAAAAAATTATACGTTCGTAGTACACATAGTGAGAAGTTCGCACAGAGGAAACCCAGGCGGATTAAGTTTAATATGATGTTCCATCACATAATTATAAATGATACCAGTCGCTTCAGCTGGAGGTACCTTGTTAGACAAACACTGTACATTGAAGGATGCTATCTTTTTTATCACACTGGGATAGTGTGCTTTTTTCAACAAACTCATTCTCGGGCATCCATCTTACATAATAATTCCGACCTTATTCAAAATCTATACGGCATACATTTTACTGCGTTTCGTTAATCGCAGTTCCGACGAACTGGTTTCCTGATGCTTTTTCGAAGACTTTCACTACTTTAGGTTGAACACCAGTCACATTTGAACGCAACTCCCATGCTCACTACCACCGACAGTAATAATTCGCATTCAGACGTAGCGTAGTGGTGATGACATCTTAGAAGGCGTGCTTGAAGCGTCCAACAATCTTGGTGATGAGTTTCCTTGCTATACAGAGTTAACCGGCATGAATCATTTGGGTGACATTTCCCTACCTGGTCCCTCTGCCAAATACACGCAGACTATAATGAGCAAATTGACTGATCAAGTTGATCTATACGAAGTTTGCTCCACACCTTCAAACTGCTGTGTGCTGATTGCTGACTGGGAAACTCCCACTTTTCTATTGTATACAATCAGCTTGAAACTGTAAGCCGTTCCACCTACTCCGGCAACCCAATCTCATTTACTCACCTACACTGTCTGTAGCATCGAAAGATATTCGACTGTCTTCGAACGGAAAGGCGCATAACTCCTGAGTGTGATCTGATCTGTTCTGTTTGAAGAATAGCCTGTTCTCAACAAGGATATTGCGAACTTGTTATGTATGATCATCGTTCCCTTCACCGATTAGCTCATATCAGGTGGGTTGATCACGTGAGCAACGCGCCTGCTCGATGGCGCATGCCTTGGAAAATATGGGCTATGCGATCAACTGGTGAGAAAACCAGGTTGTACAGACTGCAATGCTCGCGTTACCTACTCTGCGCGCCAGGTGAACGTATGCCGCACTGAGTCTTGTTCAATGAAGTCATCAACGGTTGAGTAACACTGTGTGGTGGTCAACCAATGACGTTATCGCGAGATAGGAAGAATGAGCGTTCCGTTGTATAAGTTGGACAGATGTCGCCAGCCCGATAGGGAACTTCGTAATAAAAAACAGCTGGTTATAAAAGTTCCCCGGGAGGGTGACGTGCTGCAATTAATAGTGTGCGTATATTCACCGCTCCTCTAGTTCTGCTTGGGCTTGTTTTGTTAAGTTTTCTTTGAGATTTTGTGGAACCCTTCACGCCAATCGATGATTGTGCAGTCGGTAGCGCTACACTGTTGAAGATCACAACTTTTGAACTACTATCTTCCTGTAGACCATGTCGTTGTTTGTGTCCGTTCCGTTTCGTCGTTTACTCAGAGATCATTTACCAGCAAACACAAGCTATCGCGTTGGAAATGGAGCCACAAGCTTATCTGGAGCGCCTCCCAAACCACAGTGACAACTGAGCTGCTGGGATCGCAACAATAGAGTGATCCATACTAGCATTAAGCTGAAAACTCAATAGCTATGCAAGCCTCCTGCGCAAAGGTCCGTTCCAAAGGAGTACCATAGATACAGGAGGATTGGATTTCGGCTTGCGAATAAATGGTAACTGGTACTTTCTAACTCTTTACACAACGAGGACCACGGTGAACTGACGTACATTTAAGAAGGGTGTAATTACTGCGAAGCCCACTTGACTGAACGAGCCAGAAATGAAAAAGGTGTCAGGCAATAGCGGGACACTGTTTGTCTTGATTCGTAGATGAACCGACCATCAGCAGGGTGTTAGTGAGATTGTATGTGGGAAAAATGGTGACTCAGCTGAAGGGTTAAGCGCTGTGGGATACAGTTCAACTTGCTTGAACCAACTAGCTCAACTGTGAACGATGGAAATCATATTCTGAGTTATAACGTTTCCATTGATTAATAATCAAAAACCGAAGTGATTTCGAACCTTGACTTATTGAAACATGATGAAGTTGCTGATCTGAATTTTCTTCCATTGCGCGTTTGTTGTCCGAATTGTCCGCTATGGGAAATTGAGGAGTTGCCTTCCATTTGTGAAATAGATGCAAGAACGTCATGTGATAACTATACGGATACCAGTCCTCTCTCTTAACATCCGAGACATCCACGGGTCTCATATTTGGGCGGTTTCTAAAATCTAGAAAAAACTAGTTGAATTGAAGTGTCGATTATCCTACCAGGTCATACGCACATCGATTATATCTTCAACTTGTGACAGACACTGGAGCATCTGCACTCCGTTTCTTAGTCGATCATTGTGGTATTTTGACCTAAATTCTACTTTTGACTCGGTTGTCCAATATGCTTTCTGAGATTCTCTCCGTTACAGAAGAGTCCCAGTGAAGTTTGCCAATTTTCTAAAGCTGTTGCATGCTCCAGAGTTTGGAACACGCATTTGTGGACGCCTATCTCGAGTGTCCCTCTGCTTCAGATGAATATTCCACCATTCTCCCTTCCCTTTATCTATGTGGTGGGTAATATTATGGGTGCAGCACTCTGAGGATACCGAAGTGGAGCTTTTGTCAGGTAGTGAGCTGACTGATGTTGAGTATGCGGACGATATTACGCACAACACAGAGACCATACTGCACCGATTAAATGATGTGGCTAGTCTGTTGTTGGTACTTCCTGCCTTCAAAGTGTAAAGTGATGTTACAAGATTGTTTTCACTCTGATCCAATCTTTGTGGCTGCATGCAATCTGCTCTAGACTGTAAACGATTTCACCCACGTAAGTAATATCACCCCATCAACTTGTAATATTACAGATCAGATGTCCACGAAGACAGCGAAACCACCTGTTATGCTTGCTAATTTTCATCAGTTGTGGCGTTGCAAACACGTTCGATTGTTTATTTGAGGCCGGGTTGACGTTACGTGATTGCGCCCAGTTTTGCTGCATGGGTGGAAGATCTGGCCACTTCGTGTGGAAGATGCATATTATCTCTGAGTATTCGATTACCGCTATCTCCGTCAGCCAGACTTTATCAAATGGCTTGACTGTCGGAGAGTCCGTAGGCGCGTACCTGAGAATTCTGTAAGTTCGTGATCGATGAACGAAGTAATGAAAATGTAATTTTCACTCGTCGGGTCACGCTTCGTCTACCGATGAAACGTTTATTGCACCTTGCACTATTCATTGTGGTTGCTGATGTCTGAAGGGACCCGAAGGGCTACGACGTGTTTATGGGTTACGAAAGCCGTGTCCTCTCGGCTGGGCAGGGTAATCAGATGCCACCTATCCCGACAGAACATTCTCGACCATCCAAACCGCTGGTTAAAAGTTTACTTGACAGTATCTCGTAGGCGATAACTAACATGTATCCACATTGTTGCTGACTCCCCCTATCCGGTGTTGTTTTCGCTATTTCGTGAACCTTCGTCAGGATCAACGACAGTCCGAGCCATTACACTCGTGAGTGCGGCCTATAGTTGAAAACGATGATGACGATGATCTCACATCAGTGGTGCAGGGAACGGCTGCTCGATCCACAATGCTTGCTTATCATGCTCCTGGTCATTACGACCGAGTGCAGTGATTAATGAGCAATCTTCACAATCGTGTGGACCGGAGATCAACTCAAGATTGGGCAATAGTTCGCGCTACTGGTAACTTTTGTTCAGTAAACGAGATTCGAGTTAATAAAATTTATGATAATTTTATTTCTTTGGCGTCGTAGCCTAATTTGGGTTGTCGCTCAGCTACGTTTGGCACGTGACTGCGATTTCCCCATTGAATACTTGGTAGTACAGCGCGAATCTCACTGCTCCAGTGTGAACCGTAGTAGAAGCTCGGGGGAGGTATATCCAGACAAGTTATAGAATGATGACAGGGAAGACTTGATTGTAATTAAGGGCAGAAGCAACACACCAAACACATCGGTAATCCTCAGTTAGTGTATTCCGTCTTAGTGGCACTGAAACCGTTTGTGGTCATCGGTCCCAAACTTGTAAATGGTAAATGGGGGTTGTGAACCTAGCTGCGAGAGTGCTGAGTTCAAGTTCTTTGTGGACTAGTGCGTAGAAGAATGATAGGCCTTTTCGTGCGAAATCAGCCACCAGTGAGTCGGTTAACTAAATTTTGTGTGACCCACCCTATCTTCGTGCCTGTTCTTACAGCTTACACTATTTCGTTCCGTAAAACGGTAATAATTCTAACAAATAACCCAGAACTTGAAACAGTCATCAACGGCAGTCTGTAAGACACAACACATCGTGACAGCGTTCAGTTTTAAACCGTTATGCGTAATTCACAGTGCCTACGATCGGACACACTGTGCGCTCAGCTTGTTCTACTGTGGGTTATGTGGTTCAAGCCTATGCATCAAACATTACTTACTATCTGCTCATGAACAGTGAAATGGTGCATTCGTCATTTTCTTGGAAATGTATTCGTCAGTCCCTTCACACTGTCGTATAGCAGGGGTCGCATTGCAGTTCTCTCTAGTGCGGCCTTTTTCAATGTTTCACTAGGATTGAGTGTTTGAGAAGGCGTACCGAAACGGAATGGTTGGTCACCTAATTCAAATGATCCATTTTATTCGACTTTTGCGCCAGGGTGACATGGTACAATGGCGCAGATCACATCCGTAGCATCATTTGATTGCTTACGCAGTGAATTCAACAAGTGTTTAATCTACTGTTTGCATGTGTCTCACATAAGGGAGCCTTGCCAGAAGGTGTAACCCATCTAACCAGATTCAGCAATCACTAATCACCCACAGGCTGGAACCGCGACGGCTTTTGACTGCATTTCTTGAAAGTCTTCCGTCCTTTTTTTTTATCTTTGCTTCGATAGAGATTGCAGTTCACTTTATTTTATTTCTACCTGAGAGTGAACATTCAACTTTTCTACTACCAGTCCTCTTTTGATCTCATTGTTTCTAACACAAAGTGCAGTTTTACAGAGTCAAGAATAAACCATTCAAATATGAGCCTATTACCAACACACGAAACCTCGGAAACCATATATACACCGTGGGTTTAGGACTAGCCAAATCCACCAGTATGTCAACCTGTGATATGGTGCATGTTTTTGACGATGGTCACCTGATTCTGCTTGCGGGATTCAATCCAATGTAATTTAGGCATTCACCTTCAGCACACGACTGGCTGCAACTGTCTCGGTCCGGTCAGTTCACTCCTCTGCCTTCGGTTTCGTACAGTAACTGGCTCGCGATCTTTCCTCGCTCCAGTGCACTTTCAGTTTCAGTCTTCGCATGTTTTGTTGCCTCGGACACTTCCATCTATCTTAAGAAAGTTCGTACACAACCTTACACTTACTACCTGGAACCTCGCAATCAGTGGCCATAAACGACAACTTCAGTTGTGCAATCCTTACGTGTAGTCAGTGCTCGAGATCCCTTGTTGCTGGGGTTAATTACAATCAAATCTTTTCGGTCCCTGCTACGTTGTTGGTCGTGGTATCCTGCTCGTCCTGTTACAACAAAGTTCCTGTGTTGCTACCAAGCGTCCGATAAATAAATTGCGGTTAGGCCCCAACCGCAACTGAATGGGTACTCATTATCGGCCATGGCGATCTCTTTGGATTGACTAAGAGCCGACATGGAATAACTTACCTTTTGAAAAACAGAATAATGGATGTATGTATTTGTACTCAAAAACCATAGTCAGCTGTGGATGGCATTCACTTTATGGGTTTAACTTAATTACTTATTCAGATGTGATGCAGTTACCTTGGTTTCACACGGGTCGGTTGCAGTTAGATCGTCACACGGTTCATTTTCACAAGTACTATTGAAATAGTCGTTTCGGACAAGGGTACCTATTCCGATAATTGCTTTTCAAAGCCATAAATTTGTAGGATACACAGTCACTGAATGAATAGCTTGTGCAAGCGATGTATTATTCTGAATGACAGCAAATGGGACAGTAATGGAGACTAGGAGATTAAACCAGAGGGTTCGAGTGGGTCGTTTGTTGTTTAGGAGAGAGATAGATAAAGGTAACACGTTGAGGGTGGAAGTTGGCTAGGGTTTCGATTAAGGATGGAGAAGGAAGGAGGGAGGGATGGGAGACTGCGGTGTTTAGAGGTGTGGTTTTTTCAGTGTCATATTGTGGTTCGTCTGATTGCAAGTTAATCCAGGCACGTCTGACCGGAGCCTTTTTTGTGATTGATGCAATCGAATAAAATTTCTCATCGACCTGATGATGCTCTGTTCATTTCAAGTTGATTCCGACCCAACAGTTGATGTTTATAGAAAACTGGTGAGACTTTTCTTTGTTACTTTAAGTGTTCTTCCCTAACCAGACTGACTTCTACATGCCTCATCATCCGATTGGTGAGCTGAACTGCACCGCAAATTGAATCGTATAGTATTCGGGTTTTTGCATAGCCTGACACATCATTCACTATTAGGTACGCGATACGCAAGCAGGCCGATAATCGACCTATCATTTCTATAAATATACGTAACTACTTATGAGTAAGCGAGAAAATAACTCGATTTTTTAGAAACTATAGGCTGATTAAAAACTCAGCGTTGCGAACAGTTCGTCTTCGGTTATGCACCATCAGACCAAATACGTAGCGTTTGTATGAGTCAGTTTTGTCATAGCAGAACGAAAGAAACAAGTAGTAGATTCACTCGTGGTTAACTACGTCATTGATGGAAATGCAGACGAGGCTCTGATAAAAATTGCGTCACGACTATGCGTCGCAACAAGAATCGTGGCAGTTTGGTCGATCATGGTATGACTGATGGACGATGACAGTCACAAGATTTGGACAGAGCTCTTCTGTGAGGAAGACTATTCGGTTGAATTCCGAATGCTGCGAATGTGGTTAGAATTCTTTGTCGCAGGGCTTTTGACGTGGTAAATCGGACTAAAAGACTAGGCCGGTTTGACAGTATGGCGCGAATCAACATGATGGACAACAATTGCGCTGATATTCGTCCTAGTGACCACACTACTAATCCGGACTGGATGGTACTTACAGACACGTTTGGATAAATACGTGGTCATGCTACCTACTTAATTGCTTCCACAGGAAACAGTAAATGGGTAGACCCAGAAAGAAATCACAGAAACTGACGCTTTGTCCTTTTACAGTAGATGAAAGCCGCTGTATGGTTGAACAAACGGGCAAATTGATAGCCTTGCATATTTTAGTGACAACGGTTGTGACTCTACTGTTGACCGTCTCAACAAGCGTGTCCCCTTCTAGTTATAACAAAATAAACGCTGTTTTCTTTCCCGTAGGATACACCTTGTACCCCTTCGGACATCTTGACAGTTTTTTTCGCAAATTCATCCGGATAACTACTGTACAAAAATGGCGTTCGTGGACTAGAAAATTAATCAGAAATCGTGTCCTGTTTACATGTTTCCATGCTTCTTCCAGTCAATCAGTTTATGATATTTCTTTTTTGTATCCGTTGGGCAATGCTGCTAAACTGGATATACTGACCTCTCCATGTTCACGGCGTTGAGTGAATACACCAAAGAAAGCTAGTTGTTTGGTAACCTCAGACTGTGGTGCAAATGTTACGTTAATGTTGAATGAGATAAAAACCGCTGAGTTATCCTTTGGATTAGCGTGTTTGCTAAGCACATATAGGATGTCACCCGTCTACCATTAATAAGCATCACACCCACAAATTGTTCCTTCTACCGGATTATTTTCTAGATTCGCAGTGAAGATATCAGCAAACAGTGGTCCCAATGTGGATCCAATTGCCACACCATCACTTGCCGGTGTAATTCCTTGTCGAATTTAAACCGTACGTTGACTACGACAGTGAAGAACAAATTTGCTGTCTACTTAAATCCATCAACTGCATATTGATGAATTCAAAAGAGTCCTGTAGTCTATGGTTTGACATCTTCTGTCAAAGAGTTCATGGAAGTGCGGTAACCCCTTAACCAGCCGGTGGTATGACTTACCATATCACAGGCCTAAGAGCTATCCCCACTTTGTAAGCTTTAGGTAATCCATAGCAGTTGAAAAGTGGGTTAACCCGTTTTTCTACAGAACAGCATTTTTTTACAGTACTCTCCTGAATGTGGTTTTACAATCTAGCATGACTTTCACTTCGGCTTTGCAATCTACCTCACTGACTAGAACAGTTGCAATATTTTTATCTGACCTGGAGAGCATAATGTTTTAAGTTTTCCTTGAATTTTTGGTTGTTAAGGTGTACTGTTTCTCTAGGATATGTTCTAAAATGAGATCACTTTTTTGTGTTGAGTGTAAGAGTTAATAATTGCAGACTTCAGTCACTCAACATTGATGACGAATTAAGTTCAGACAAATGTATTTCCAAATCCAACTGCCTAGTTTTACTTTGTAAATAACAAATCCTA
>LUCH01004212.1:0-18207 GCA_013368495.1 Paragonimus heterotremus | reverse complement strand
GATGAGACAGCTGCGATCAATTGTGGGTGATGTTCAACTTAAAGTCCTCATCGTCCTTAGAAAAAGGAAATGACAGAACGAACTGATCAAAATGATTCGGCGCTGAATAGTCCAATCTCTTGAGAGAAGAAACTGGTATATTAGTCGATTATTTAAAGTTGCGCCCCACATGTGACCAGTATAATAAAGCAAATTAACTCGTGTTTGACGCGTATGATTCCAATATGCAACCTGTGTGGTGACTGTAAATGAACATACGAACTTGAAAGCTCAGTATACACAAGTTAATGGTTTGTCATTATTGATGTTTGCAAATTCAATTAGTATTTCAACTGATTTCAACCAAGTTCGATTTCAAAAATGTATTAGTTTGTGTCGTATTTATTTTCAATAGGCGATCATTTTTACAGTTGGCGTCTGTTGCTAATGTCAGTTTTCTCATGTGATCAACTGTGTGTGAACAATGGTGTTATCGATTTTAGGTTCGGTAAACGATCGTGAACTTGTATAGAAAAGCCTGTCGTTTGCGTGACAAGAGTTCAATAATAGAAAAAAGCGATCGATTCAACTAAATGTAGATGAGCTTAGCACTTTGTTTCTGTCCCCTTTAAATTCTGTCGATTTCCCTCGACAGGTTTTTTTTGTTTAACAAGCCACCTCCAAAAGCTTACAGAGGTTGCTCGCACAAACTACACCAATACGTACATTATCACTCTAGTTGTTTATCATTCTCATACTCAGTTTAAATCTAAAACACAGCGCTTTGTTCACCCTGGCTTATTGATTCTCAAGCTAGATGAGCTTTTTGAGTCACTTTTTTGACTAAAGAAACAATATTCGTCACAAAGGTTTGGAACTAAAGTCGAGAAACCAAAGTACTGTAGATCAGATCGTTTAGGAGCTATCTAAGGTCCGATGATGATCTGTTGCAGTTTATACAACGACCAGATAAGAACCAAGGATAATCGTTTAAACACTAGGAATGATCATTTGTGATTTAATATGGCCTGTCCAACCAAGGTTTTTGGTTATTTAGCAGTTGTTTGTTTCGTATGTGCAGGCCACCATTCTCTCATGATAGTCCTTAAACATGGTTTATATTTCTTGAGTTGAACTTATATCAAGACAACAAAACCAATTAGAACCATCTGAAGTAATTTCCAAGTTTGAAGCGGTGCTTGGTCAGTTTACAAGTGCATATCAAAAGTTGTAATCTGATCAACATATCGATAAGGTAGCCATGTCGACCATTGCATAACTGAATTCCTCCTGATCTCTAGCTAGTAAGCACGTCTAGCCAGACGACCGGAATAAGTCGTGGTTATTAGTCAGGTTTCCCGACTTCTTAAAGAGAGGACACAATAAGTATGCTGATCATCCTGTAAACAGGCATCCCCTGTCAAAATATACACGCTCGTTTCATTTAGCCTGACGATTAATGTCTTGATTACTGATGGGTTCTCACCGATGTCCGCTGTATACCAATTACTCTTGGGCAGGCAAACTGAACATTATTTACGGATGGTAAATAATGCAGAAATGGGGGAAGAATGTTTACCCTGAATTGCAAGTCTTCGAGAATGAGATCAAAAGGAGTAGCTTGTACAATGTTGATCTACAGAACAATCCGTACACTCTGAACGCACATGTATGTGTAACTTTAATTTAGTGTATGCATCGGAAAACAGGGAGATGAGGTTAATGGGAAGAAGCACATACCATTGGAACAAACACTGACCCCCCCCGGTTGGTTTAGTACAGCAGTCTAACTGTGTGCGGCTCCATTACTCCATTACTTACCGGGGCAATCGTAATGTCAACAAATACTGTTTGTAGGAACATAATTCCTAGCGCGTTGGCAAAACTGTATGCTGCGTGCCTAAATATCACAGAAGTCTTCGTGAAGGGTCGCTCTGTGTCATGTTTCAAGCAAGTGTTTAGTGATTGAGCTGGCTGGATTTTGTTCATGTACGTGTAACCCTGCGCTAGTAGTTTCTCTTTGTGAGCACAATCATTTTCGACTGTGTTCGTCGATCTGGGTGCCCAGTAGACGAATAGTCCTCCCAATGTAGCGCTCTTCACAACCATAAGTAACTAAGTAGATGGCGTGAGATTTGGCGCACCCGTTCTGTTTACCTTTTCCATAAAGTTGATTTGTACGCATTATGACACATAACTGAGCCGCCCAATGTATTTTGTAAACGGCAGTAATTGGGTGTTATCTTAGTCGCTTGCAAACTAATCGCCTTTAAATTGGATCTCCAAGTATACCAATTATTTCGATGCGTTTTTTTTATTGATTTATCTACAGTTTGTTAATGACGTTCGATGAAAAGTTCGGGATAGTTATTTTCCTCTAACCTGGAAAAGAGCGCTGCGCCTTCTTGAAGCAGTATGTTTTCTGTATAGAGTCGGATGAGTTTGTTAAATAAGGCACGTAAAACAGTTTGTTTCATTGGTAAACAGCAGAAGCGTAGAAGCTAGTCCAATTTGGTATTCAGTACCTCGATCTTGCAATCGAGCCATCCTTCCTGTGTTGCCTGAAAACGTCTAAAGAAGGAAGTTCGTGTGATTGTTCCTCCTGTACTGTGCATTAGGAATTCAGATATAGGCAGTGCACTTCATCAAATAGATCTTTTGCACCGATTTCACTCTTAATCACGTTCTGACCGTCGTCAACGTATCGCTGGTAAATGGGTACGTTCCCAGTGTCCTTAATCGCTTTTTGATCTACGTTTGCCATGATACAGCTAGCGACATAGGTCTAGCTGGACTCCCACATAACAACTTCGTTAACTTCACGATAAATATCTTCTTATAACTCTGAGTGAAAGGTGTAAATACAAAGATTTAAAAACGATTTTAAGTGATTAGAGCTAGGTTTTCGTTAAATTCGTGTAAGGTTCTGTCTGCTAGCTGTATCCATCAATTCTGTTGTACGTGTGCCTCTGTATTATCTTACATGTACATGTTTAGTCAAAATGTGCAACATGTTAGGCCAGCTAACAGGACACCGCTCTATTGGACAGAACCGGCGACTTCAAATTTTATGTGTGCCTGCATACATTTTCGGGAGCGTATAGTCGTTGCTTCAAATTGTGATTTTCAAAGGCATCCAAAGTATCTAGTTCATGCATGAGAAGGAACATAATACAACATCACCATTATCAACGACAACAATACATTAATGGTTCGCGTCGATGCTTGACTTCTACGATAACAAAAAGGTTGGGGCTATCCTGGTTTATAAATATGAGAAAAAAATGGCTTTTGTTGTTGTTGTTGTTGTTGTTGTTGTTGAAAATACTGTTAAGTGCGGGTTCAAGCACTCATCATTTGACAGAAAAAATAGCGAGCAGGTTCCAACTGAGAGGAGCGCATAAGTTGACAGAAATAACTATCTCTCACTACCTTATTCAGTTAACTAAATTTATTTTACGGCAATGCAGTCACATAACCACAGCGTTCGTAAAATTCAACCCATCCCCGGTGCTTTCAATCAAAACCTACATAATTTGTAAGGGTCACAGAACAAGAGACGGCTGTTAGCACGTCAATACATCGAATGAACCTTATTGTTACGATTATTACCAGCGGCAGAAGACGTGGTAGAAGATCAGTTTTACAATTTTGGCATGTGGTCCCATCGTCTAACTCTGTGTATTCATGGGAAGTGAAAGAAATAACTCACTAGATCTTCACGTCGTTATAACTCATCAATGTCCGCTTTTTGATATCACGTGACTAAACAGCTAAATCGACGGTCGATTATTCAAAGGCATTATGTGTCCTTCGCCACAATTGGTCACGTTTTACAACCGTAAATTAGTTCCGCTTTAATTGTCGTCTTACGTGTACTCTTCTGATAGTCCATGAAAATACCCATTGAATGCTAGCGTCCATCTAATCTGGCAACAACTACCCTAGTCTTGAAGGTACGAGCCACCTTGTTACTGTCCACACACTTAACGCTTCCGATCAAACTACTTTAGTACAAAAACAAGTAAGTAAATTTTGTAGCCTCACTGTTAAACCTTGAATTTACTTGACAGTTGAAGTTTTACAAATCGACTTTGCAAATTTAAGAAGGCAAATTGCAACCCAAAGTATATCGTAGTTTGATGGATCATGTTTATTTCTATATGAGTTGCTTCAGTGGTGTCATCTAGCAACATTTTATTATCGACATGGTTACATTAAATCAGCTTTCGATGGAGAAGATGGTCTGCGTTTAGACCGACACTAGGTGAGTATCGAAGACAGTCTTCTAACGTTTAGCCCATGATAAGATTAGTTATAAAACTTCCAGACGTGCGTCACTTCAGATCTGAATTCTGCTAAACACTATAGGGAGACGGTGTCGATATTACGTTCAAATTCTAGTCCGGTACAACTGTGCAATCCAAAAGTCCAAAAATATCATAGTGAATCAAAAGCGCCTTTGTAACCGAGACAACTAATGATCGTTGATCGGCGATACGCGCGATGCTATTCCAACTTATACCTGAGAGTGGTTATCTGATCTATTCATCCCTGCCTAGGACAGAACCTTGTCTGTACATATCTGGCATCCACAGGGGGTCGACGAAGTATAATGGACGTCAGAAACTGGTCGTAATTGTGATGGTAACAACCCAAAAAGACAACCAATCCTTTAACTGGTTAAAGTGGTCATACATACAATAGAAACAATAACAATCTACAGGATAGGGTCGACAGTCTTTTAGTAATCCTAGTATTTCCCGAAACGCGAAGTAGGGATATTTTCATTTACTATACGTTATATTTCATATGTTCACAAAGTAAGTTGTATGCACCCTATCTTAATCTGAATAATTGTAGAGCATAACTCAATGGTGCCACCTTAGTAAATTTTGCATTCAAGGGAAGGATGCCGAAAAACCAGTTTGAAAGAGGCGGGAACAAAACTGTACCACCTGCGTAACTCCACTTCCGAAATTTGATATTGTCTCTGAAGGGACTTAACTTCTTGACTAGTGAAACGCTCGGTTTGTAAACAGTTGGTCTCAGTGACCGCCAGAAAAATGGGAGATAGCTGTTTCAACACAGTTGGGTGTCGTCAACACTATTCACGTCGCAGAAACGAATCCAGGTGCAGTGAATGAGCGGTAGGTTGTAGTCCAAACGCTTATACACTAGCTTATGGGGTCACAGTCACCGGAGTTGCAGGAAGGTATGTCACCCTTTCTGGGACTGTGCTGGATACTTACTCTTTTGCAGACCAACCACAAAAATTAGTTGATCGATTTCAGTCTGTAGGCTAAGGTGAATGTAACAACTGAGAAAGGTAACGTTCGGATTTTTAGTGCCTACACATTAGAAGACAGTCTGGCCTTTAACCGATCGTTTTTATGGTTACATATCACGTTGAATTGCTGATTATCTATATTAACTACACTACAAAGTCATCAACATATTGTTACCCAGCAAGTCATCATGTAACATTGGCTTAACTGTAATCTACAGAGCACAGGCCGTCCCGAATGATCTCAGTCATGATCTTGAATGTCCGGATTACCATTCTGGCATAGAGTCACAGATTACGATTGAGACTCAGCTTAGACAGAGCAGCTTTTCACCACTCTTCTATTGGTTATCGGCGAATTGTGCTTGTGGAGAACAGGTGAATCTACAGAAAGTTCAATTTTTTATCAGAGTAAAGATCAGTTTCGCTAGAAGTGACGTAGCTGGAACTGACCTGAAGGTTTCGCCGTCAATGGCACAACTATATGTCATTTTCCATCCTTTTCTACTCTGAATGAGTCATCAGTTGACAGAAGGGATGATAGATCATAAGGAAACGTGGCTCTTCACGAAAGAAAATTGTTGGTTCACATGATTGACTGTCAAAATGAAAAATCGCTCTACCGGGTGAATCACGGTCTCAGTGTGTCCTTGTGGAGGTTAATATCACTTCGTGAGTGGTCCCACTGAACACTCCGGCTGTCCGTGCATCATAACACGGTGACACCTTTCCTCCACCCACCCAAAATTGATGATGGGATGTGTAACCCATGGTAACCAAAATACTTATTGTATGACAGCTAGAATCAATCGATATGGGATGTTAACTGGGATTTGTCACATCTGCGACAGACAGCTCTTCGGCTGGAGAAACCGGAACAAAATGGTGTGGTAATTTATGACTGTCCTCTACAATATTCTGTCGGATACACCAACTGAAATTGTGTAGTGAAAGTGGGCTTAACTGTGAAGAACCGGAAACAAGGCATGGAAAAATGCTGTCTGTAAATAATGCTTGAAAATTGTGTCGCGTAAATTTTGATGTTAATCGTTTCCCAAAGGAATGCCTCGGTGCAATCATGAGATGCAAAGAATTACTAGTCTGGTTACCAACGAAGTTCCTTTCTACTACACTAAGGACAAGACTTCAAAATAACAATTATGTACTAGATTTTAACTCAATCAGGGCTGCACAAAATCAAGTTTTGTGAGAATTCGTTAGAGGGCAATAACAATCGGGCAAACTTAATCACAATCCCCAACAAAGTTTCTTTAACGACCACGTACGTGCTGATTTATTCATGTACCGAATGCTGTATCCTTCCGGATCGATACAAGGTTTATTTCTCTAAGTGAGAGAAACTCAATATAACTAAGCATCGTACAACCTTCACACGTTTTGTTCACATTTACTACGAAACTTCCAAGCAAATAGGCGGTCCTTGAATAACGTGACGCACAGCTCGGTACGCGAAAAATGTCCACATAAGAAAGAATAAAGTAGCCAGATTTCGTTATGATCTACCCATGTAGTCACATGGTACAAGCATTTGCGCAATTTCTCCTAGTAAGCTATAAATGCATGACAGGACAGCCACGTTGGGTTGTCAGTTGAATTGGTGATAGCTGAACGGTTCGTGTACATATATAGCTGTCGCTTTTTGTTTGATTTTACTGCGTTCTGCGCATGTAACTTTATTTGCAGTTACATGTAACTTGGTAGATACAATGTGAGGTGGCACCGACAGGCTGATCTCCTTTGATTGAAAGCACAAACCGCTTTCGGCTTCGAGCACAAAGTTCGGCTGCGGTGAATGTTCGTTTAATCGAATTAATCAGTCTTTGTGTTGTTTGATGTATACTGTAATCGCCTTTAAAAGGCAATTCTATATAAACCTTCTTTCTTACAGTGACCACCGGTTCGGATGGCGGTTTCGGCCTACTGTGCCTTTCTATGAACCGTTTTGGGTAACCATTAGATTGTAAGACAGAAGTGGTCAAGTTTGGTTCCTCCGCATGATTGTATTGAGTACATATTCGTCTTGTGCATGTTAATAGTGTATTCACTAGTGCGCGCTTTTGATGGACCGGTGTGAAATTACTAAAGTTTAGGTATTGACCGAACCACGTGGATTTCCTATAAATCCCTCTTTTGATACAGCCATCTTCCGGCGACTTATGAGTATGTCTAAAAAGGACAAACAACTATCCGTCTCAAATTCACACGTTACATTCAGTTCGGAACGATAACTATTTAAGCGCTGCACTAGGCTATTTATTACCTGTTTGGACCTACTAAATACTAGTGTATCATCAACGTAGCGTTTGTAGTATGAAAGAACTGCTACGTCTCCGGTCAACTCTTGTTCAATCCTTAACATGAAAAAGTCAGCTAAGAGTGGTCCTATTGGACTTCCCATGGCCATCCCGTCTATTTTGCGGTAGCACCGATCAAGAAAACGGAAGCTGACGTTTTCAGTGCATAACAATAAGGCTTCCTTCAGAATGTCGCTAGACAGAGGCAAATTAATGTGGCTCGTTTCAACGAGCTCACAACTATAGTCAATCGTCTCATGTAACGTGACATTCGTGAACAGTGACTGGACGTCTATGGAGTATATCAACTCATTGGCAAGATTGATGTTGTGCAAGTCATTGATCAGTTCAAAAGAATCCTTAAAAGAATATGCCTGAAACTTTTATTTTAAAGGAGTTAAGTTGGTGACCAACCAGCTTGCCAGTTCGTGGTACAGAGAATTTGTCATTGCCAGGATAAGCCTAAGAGGCATTGTAGACTTGTGTGTTTTACGGAGGCCATAGAACTGAGGTGTCGAAGACCCACAAGGTTTAAGAGACTTGTAGGTCACGTCATCGATTATGTGTGGTTGTAAGAAAAGTTGAAAATGCCGCCCTATGCGATTTTCTATTTCAGTGACGTTGTCCACTGTGTCTAATTGGTGAAACTTCGTTTTGTCCTCTAATATTGACAACATCTTCTGCACATACGCGTCCCTGTCTGAAATGACTGCACCGGAGTCCTTGTCTGGCTTAAGTATTACCACACTTTTTAAATTTATATTGCTTTGTAACAGCGTACCGGCCGTTGACCGGAGTCATAATAAACCCATTAGCTATATCAGTGAGTTTGGTTTTAAACCAACTTAAGTTGTCAGCAGTCGTTGGCTGAAGATGTGATAACTGATCAATTAAGCTCTCAAACTGGGATTTAACATAAATACGATTAGGCTTACATGATGGCATTTTCTAATCTAGACCCAAGGCTAAGACTTCTGGTTGCAAATAATTCAACTCTACTGAAGGACAGTTCAATACATACTTACTGGGATCCAGTGGAATTGGTTCTTCAGCAGCCTTCTTACGTGATTTCTGCAAACGGTTGTTGTAAGTCTTCTTCGTACGACCGACGATCGTGTTACAAAATTGTGTAAACACTATACGACCGCATAATGACAAGTTTTCTACGACTGAAAGAAGACGGCAATGTGTTTGACTAAAATCCACCGGTCGCATTTGTGCAGTTTCGATATGGGCAGTCACAGTACGTCTGATGTTATTGTTCGTCACCTTCAACTTGTTTTTTCTCAACAGCCGCAGGAATTGATAAGGACACCGACCGTCGCGTGTGCATTCAGTGAGAAACGATATCTTGGCAAGTTCATGAGCTATCTTGCATCTCAAGCTGTCACACGGCGCAACCATTTCAGGTTATTGTAAATTTGGCATTGATCAGTCAATACGAAATGCGTACATCTACCAGTTTTCGTGTTCTAACGGTGTTGTTCAAATTTCCTATTCGACATAGTACACTTTGGACTGAACTCGAAACAAACTAAAGCAGAACGCTGAACTAACTGCTTTCGATAGCAAACCGTATTGTATCGATGAATTCATGTACCGGCTGTCATCTGAAGACTGGTAGACACTGAGTACCACATCCGGAACTAATAGCTCCAACTTCAATGTACTGGACCTGGACAGAATGTACAGACTCAGCCTGTTTGATGTTTCTTGGAGCTAAGCCCATGATAGTCCACACCATGCGATCGATAACTTTATCACCGAGCCACAAATGCGCTGAATGAAGAATGTGATCGCAATTATCCCGCTGACATGAATCCCCATGGATTTTTTGACATTGATGTATATTTCCAGTGAGTGAAGTAGTGTAAATCGAACAAAACTCCCATTTGATCGTGGCTGTCAGATTCCCATAGACTTTCCAGTGGAGACCTTTCGAAAAGAAACACTAGCTTCGAGTTTCGCTCTTGTCAGAAGTCGTGACTGATGTTGCGAACGATGTTTGATTTGTGTGTAACAAAATCCCCCATTACTCATTAGTACAGCAGTGATCGACCACTTACTGAACAGGGATGCACATCTGAAAAATATTCACCGTTACGTTCGGCCAGTCCAGTGCCATGAAAATGATGTTGAAAAGTTGTACAGTCAGTCTAATTCTGTGACTGAAATCGGTCTGTGTATCCCGGTTTTGGATCGTGTGATCTTGTGACTGACGAAAGGACCCAGTTCACCTCGGTATACTTCACTAAGTTAAACGACGTCAACAAAGTTCAGTACGTTCAAATAACGGTAACTCTGCTTGAATTGAACAGTTAACTGTTGTGCTTCATGGACAGTGACAGTTGTTTTGGTAGAATACAAAAACAGGAATATAGATACACTAAAAGATGCTTTTGGATTTCAGTGGTGAATTACTGAAATCAGTTATCAAATGAGGTGGTATCACCTGATGGATTTGTATGCGTGTAACCACTGTATTCCACTGGCTATCATTGGTGGTCGCTCGACTTCATTGCACTTTAAGATACAAGAATGAGACACGTTATAGACTAGATTTGACAGGGAGTCTTTCGATGTTTCCTCGATACTATGGGCAGGGTGACCTAACGTTTGATTACATCTAGTCGAAGTTTACAGCAACATGCCTTGACACGTACTCAGTTTACGTTTATGAAACAGCTGCCCTGGAAAATAAACTCTCAATCATTTGTACTACGATGTGAATTTTCCGTAAGGGTTTTGATTACAAAAACCACTGCTTGTGTAAAATGTTTTCAATTCCACAGCATAAAACTTCTTTCGTTAGATGGTTTTTCATCGAGCTGACCAATATGTTTCTATCCTTTATAGTTTATTTTCATTTTACGGAATTCACCTTAGCCAGACGTACCCCCCCCCGTAGTATGTGCACAATGACATTGATCAGACCACTAATCAATCGCTTCCTACAGAACAAAACCTGTCCAGTTATGATGCTATTTAATAAACACATTATATACTACTCATATGGTGGGAGCGTTGTGAGCCAAGAACACCGATGGCGTAACTGTTATTTATTCAGGAAACCAACACATGAGTTATACGTTACAATATGACAACAGAAAAAGCACTTATCTGCATACGGTATTGGTCCCAGAAAGTCATGGTTGCCACAGACGCCAATGCTCAGGTTCATTACGTACCAAACACCATTTTATCCGATGCTGCCCGCTGATGTTTCTCCTTGCATTTTCCTGCGACTGCTTCAATGTCGAAATTTATGCTCAGGCCCCACTACTGAACAGCAATGGCGTGAGTATTATGGCATGGTCACTCCACCTTACTGCAGAAGCCTACTTACACGAAACAGCAGTAAATCTTCTTCGGCATCCAACTGTTGATGCTGACTTAACCAAAGTAAAGGCAGTCCCGATGCAGAGCTTGGAGAGATCTAGATGGTGAATCCCAGTAGTGCTGAAAGTAGGCAGGAAAGTCTGATGCAAACCGACATGGGAAAGGATGGACAGCATGTCGGTATACACCAACCTTCGGAAACAGACACCTTCAAAATACGACTAGCAGAGGGCTCGAGACCCTCCCCAAATGTTACGATAACGAATCCATCCGCTCCAGAATGTGATCGCACAGGTTACACATTTTTAAGTTTCGGCGCACATATAATTTAAAAAAAGGGATTCCACGCCTTTGTGATTCTCCCTCTGGATCTAGCCAGCGTACACTTCCGCGTAATTCCCCAGTCTAGCTAGGACCACCAGTCAGTTTATGAAACATAGTATATGACAGTCAAATTATTTGTTTGCACGATCCACTTTTGATTCCTTGAGTAGAGCGGAATTTAATTGCTACTCAGTAGATCGGTCACTCGGCATAGACGTAGGAACGAGAATACTGATTCATATGACCCTTGCCTAGTGAAAGTACTGTGACAGAAGGATAACGCGACAGATCTAACCACGGTAGTCATCTCAGTATAGTATTTCATTAGGTAGTCCCTCATTCGTTTCCATCTTGATGTGTTCACATTTTTGTGGGGATGGGAAATTATTTGGGGATGATGAATTCGACCGTTATCTACACTTACTAACGAGGTTATCTACCATCATTTTGTCAACAAGAGCGACTAACTTTAGTCGACTTTGATAACACACTTCTTATTGGTCAGTTGCCCCTTACTAACTCCCCATTCTCTCTGGAGTAAACAGGCAAGTCACTGCTTCTATCAGGATCGCATCTCTCCCGTTTAATAAGTTGGTGTAGTCAAATCAGGAATTTTAACTTCAGTTCTTCATCCTGACAACCGTGACTAAGCAGCTGTTGAAAGATCATATGAGTCGCCAACTAGCCTGATCGGGTGATCTGATCTGATCTGAGAGATTCACAGTATAAGCCAACAAACGTGGCTATTCCTGTCATCTACAGCATTGCCGGAATGAAATGCCCTCGTGAACTGATTTAGTTACTCACATGGATGACGTTAGCAACGACCCTTACATTGGATCCAACAAATGTGGACCATTATGGCAACTTCGAAAGAAAGGCATATAGCTACCTCACCTAAATGAGGCCCAATTCAAGGTTAAGTGGAAACTCCGTCATAACTGCGGAGGCCTGTGAGATGACTTATGCTGAAATAAAAACGGAGTTCAAATTCATGATTAGCTGAACACTGTTAGCGTCCCGAAACGAACATGAAAAAAGGCTCGCTATTCTAAAATACATGCCAGTAAGTACGATAGCCTTCCATCTATCGGTATTTGTGTAGCAGACCCGAAGCTGTACAAAAGGTTTACTATATTCTTGTCAACATGAAAATTAATGACCAATAAAATAGTATGAAGACGGCTTGCTTATCGACCGACAGAAAGTGACATCAGTTTCGAACTTATTCGTTTGGATGGTGAGACGTACTAAGGCATTCTGTCATAACTCCTAGCAAATGTAAACTGAAAACTCTGTTACTTGTGACAGGAATGTATACGAAAGTTTTTCTCGAGTATCCTGTCGAATCTAGGCAAAACGAGTGAGGACATAGTTCGTCATTCTAAACTTCACTTTTCTAGCCAGCACAACATTCTGATAACTCATTCCTTCCTGTATCTTTTGACAATGCTTGTGCGGAAATTATATACTGCTTAAATATAATGCGCTCTGTTTTTGTGAGACTTGTTTTCAATATGCTGAAGATGTCCTTAAACTTAATTTCAGAACAACTTGTGAACAATCGATAATATGATTCATTGATGACGTTTCAGTTCTCAAACAGAAGGTTCTCCGGACCAGGTGAGTGTCACAAACTTAGTGATATTTAATGTATGCTAGACGTATGCAAATAAACGAAACGTTAGATAACAGGTATTGAGTTAAGTGTATACAGAAAGGGGGGCATCAATACTGGAATTGAGATCTGGGTCAAGTGAACATGTAGATAAAATGCATAATACACAATCATAAATGCAACCACAATTTTACACGGTTAACATGTTTTCGCATGCACAAGAAGCAGCGGATAGCCAATATCTCTATTGAAGTGCCGGCACAGTGTATATACACGTCGCCTTCAGTTCCTTGTGTCTATGGAGCTGAGAAATGCTCTTTAGATTTTGTGCGCTTGAATCGCGCCGTACTACTCATTGTTCACACCGTGCATTATGGAACAACATGACAGTTAGCTCAACCACCCCTGTATCCACCCAAGCATCTATCGACGTCACCGATACTTATTTTAAACAGTTCACACAGCTGACCAGAAGTCGCCTTACCGACCAACGAGTTCATTGGACCTATAACAATAATACGTGCTTAGTTAGACATAAATACTCTGGGATGGTCAAGTCCCTATGGTATAACCGTCCGGACCGATATGCAAAAAATTACAGCGATTAATTAGTCGGATGATCAACATATCAGGCAGTTAATTATCTACCACAGTCTGATTTGGAAGCATTTGGTAAAAACGACAAAAGTGACAGTTCATTGGATCGGTTCCGTTCTAAGCAGAGTAACTGACGGTGAACAATGCGAGATAGTTAGTGTCTTACACGTGTCATGTTGGATAGACACGAACAAATGGCAAATGACAACCATCTGTCTAACAGGCTACAGATGCCTCTAAGTGGTACCTACGAGCCCGTACATGAAAGACTAAAGATTTCGTTTAACATGTATGGTTGCTTAACACATTCCAACCTCTCCTAAAACACTTGAAGCCCCCTAGTGAACACATTAGACCGTCTTACTTCTGCGTTGCTTTGCGGGGAATATCCTGGAGCGGAACACACCTGTATGGTCTCAAAAGTGTTGTATTGCTTCGGAAACCGTGGTGCTTAGATCAGGTTGCAATACCTGTCTGTTTTACAGATGATGTAAGAGACAAATGGGCATTCAGAATGACGTACCACCGCGAGCTGTTGTGGTGTTAAGGTCTTGTATCCATCAATTTACAAAATTCTTTTAAGCAATCATTATTGTTTCTTCAAATTCCCAGTTTTTTGTTTATCTACATCACTGTTTCGTTTCTCCACCTTCTTGACAATATGTAAACCTTGCATTAAACTCTTCTTTTGGACTACCCATTAGCTTCCATACATCCCACCTTATATCATTAGTAAATGGACAGTGTTTGCTTCAGATGTTCCCTCAACAACCACCGTAAAAATGAAATTTTGTAAACTAATTTAGACCTATTCAAATGCCGATTAGTTTATGCGAGACGGTGTTTGTTATGTTTATTGCAGTCAATGACTCATACCTATTTCATGACCAACTGAATGAATGCTTCTATATTAAGTGTGAACAAAATCGGTCGGAATGTATTTTGTTAGAAAAGCTCTTAAGTAAACTAACCTAAGAATATAACTGATCTAAGTGTAAAAATTAGTATATGGGTACAACTTTCTACCTAAACCGTATAAAAATACAGCTGTTTCAATAGGGCATTCGGGAGCGGGGTAAAGTTTTGGGAAATCTTCTGTCTGACCGGTATCCAAACCCAAAATTGTTGTTGAACTGTCGTCAGCAACAAACGGAACAACTGTGTGTGAGGTGGCGTTCCTTAGGATAGCAAACAAACAGGACTACTTCAAGAGGTCCGCTTCTTCTTCGGTTCACATTAGCAGTTGAACATCGGGAGACTTCGGAAGATAACTTGAAGGTAACAGACTGACAAGTGCGCCGCAGTTTATTTGACATTTTAGTTGTCTGTTCTCAAAAACTAGTTCGGTGCGGAACCTTGTTCGTTCAAGAATATCACGACCAAGAATAGATGTGAAATCGATATGATCTACCAGATAGGTCAGGCAAAGGATCAGTTGTTTTCGGGGAATGTCGACAGGGGATTGACAGTCTTAATGTGTTCAGACTATCATCTCATTTAGCCATCAATGCAAGTCAGTCTGATCAACGTAAGACCAGCCGTCATGTGTCACAGAGTTCACCTCCGTCAACTCATTAGAAAAACATTGAAAAAGAACTCAAAAACCAAGCGTGGGCATTAGTTCATAATCAGAGATCCCACAATCGCTGATCATGCGTTAGACACGAGTTGCAAAACTGAGGTGTTTAAATGAGGATTTAGAACTACACAGCAGCGCCAAACTGCAGAGGCCGTCAAAATTCCAATTTCCTAAATAGAGTTGACAAGGCTGAATTCTGTGGCACGTGATGGTGCGTCTTGGATTGATCGTACTGACTTGCATTGATTGCTATATGAGATGACAACCTCAGCACATTAGGACTGTGAGTCTTCTATTGAATCGCATCACAAACAATCGATACTTTGACCGACCTACCTGACAGACCATATCGATTTCACTACTATTTTGCTGTTCAGGTGTCTCAGATCTGCTAAAACCAACCAATCAATTCCAGTATTGAACTCCCCTGTCTACGTATACTTGACCGATGACCTGTTGTCTTCTGCGTCATTTAGTTGCTTACGTCTAGCTTGCTCTATATATCACTAAATTTGTAACTGATTCATTGGGTCCGAGGAAGTTTCTATGTCAGAAATGAAACGTCATCAGTGAATCAAATTATCGATTGTTCACAAGTTGTTCTGAAATTATAAATCCTCCATTGGTTTCAAGCATATTCTAACAAATAATGTTCAACCACTGATCTGACAAAATATCATTCTAAACGTTGATATATGAACACGCGCCAACGGACGAACACAGGTTTCACATCAAAGAATACGTACTTAATGGATGACGATGCGTTTCATCTTGTTTAAACTGATCTGCTGTATCCAGAGCTAACATTCACGGAGAGAACAACTGGTCTGTGATTCTCTAAGTATCAGTTAACAAACCCAGCTATAAGCACCAGTCAATTAGTCTACACATTCACCAACACATTCACTCTGAAAACAGAAACGAGAGAGGAAGATGCCCAAACCTGCTTGTTGCTTGTTTCCTTGATGATCTCATAATGTTGCTCCGTGATGTTTTCCGTCCGACAGTCCTTCTCAAGTAACAGGTTAACACTGAATGTGTCTATAGTCTTGAACAAGCTGTCCACCAATGAGTACACTTCATTAGTAACTTTCGGTGTTTCAAGTTTGCAAACTCTGTTAGTTAAAAATGTAAAATTTTTGCGCCCGTTCTCCTACTATTAACCATTTACCTACATTTTGTCTATTTAACTGTCGTCACGTGTACTCAAGCAAACGGAGACTTCAACTTGATAATTCAGCCTTTTCAATGTTTCGATCAATATTTGCCTACAAATACTCTATGGTGCAGAGCGTAAACCAACTCTGTACAAAATATGATGAACAGCGTGTCTAATTTCCAACTTAGCCCAGTTGCTAAGTAACACGCTGTCACTCGAAAATACTCAACGAAGATACAAGTTTTTCAGAGCCGCCGCGTTAGTACAATTAATTTTCAGCAGTGGAAACATTTTTAAGGACGTCTGAATTATGAGCCAATCAGTGCCGGTGATTAAGCTTCGTGTAACACTGATGAGTTCAATCTCAATTCATTTGGGCAACAACAACAGGGATTAAACTGAAAATTGGAGGCACTATTTGGAGGAAAAGGTGGGAGGTGTGATACCATTCAATGATTAATGAAGTTTAGACAGTTTGTCGATTTTCCGGTAATCTAAAAAGAACACTGGCACAAGCCTTAACTTTACCTTTTACTTAAAAGCTCCAAAAGAATTCAGCAACAAGATTTTTTTCAGAACGATAGCTGCAGCTATTTATAATGTAGATAATGGTCAGTTTTTGACGATTTTCATCGATTGTCATGCAATGTTTAGGTTAACACCATTTGTTTTCGGATATACACTCCCTCCCTATGACAGTTTAAAATTCAAATTACAGATCTGACAAAAACAAAAAAACATCTTAACTAACTCTGGATTTGATTAGTTGGGTGAATTGTCGATAGAGCAATAACCCAAATGAATTGTTTATTTCATACTGACTTCTTATTCACAAAGAGTTTTCCAGAATAACTGTGTTTGCACATGTCTTTTCTGTCGTGTTTGACGTTAAACTTAAAATTATCATTTTTTAAAATCGAATTCATAATACTGACCAAAAAGTTTGAAATAACTTTATAAATAAGTTTACTACTTTCACGTACGTTCTTTCAGTGATTATGTTCACTCCCAGGTTGTTCTTTTCTGCTATTAGTCTAAAAATATCTCGGTACATTTTAAAACAGAATGCTAGTTAATGTGATTTCGATTACAACACTCCTGAGAAAGGCCACCTGGAGTGGTTGAAACGTAGAGTATTACAAAATACTCGTAACGTCGTGTTATTCTCAATCCACTTATCAGATCTTTAGTTGTTAACGCTCACAACCCTAACTGAATCTCCATGCTTTTTGACGTTTCAAATATGCACACTACGATAATGGGAATAAAGTTGTATAGGCGAACCTATGTTTCCGATAACTCATCTTCAGGCCGGTACAATTATATAAGGAGTTAATAGAGTTAGATCGAGATATCGATCAGATTTACTACAGAGAAACTAAGTCAATGGTTAGTCACTTGGCGACGGCTTGATTGGTCGGCTACGTCACGCTTGTCCATTAAAACAACCGTGCAGGTTGACTACCGATCCGATGGATATGTGGCCATGGTAGATACGACACCTGAACAAATCGTTTTTGATGACATAATAACGGGTCAAGCAACCTGATTCCAAAAGCCTCGGCAGTACAGTGTTCTAATTCGGACAGCTTTTGATGGATTGCCTGGTACACGATATGCCACTTGGAAAGCTTGCTCAATTTTCGCCTGGTGCCCACTTTCATCCAGATGAGCGAGGATAGCACTGTTGACCAATCGGGATTCCCCGTGCCCCTGCCCCTGTGGATGGTTTTCTCGGATTCGTTTCGAAAGCTGTCTTGATGTTCGACCACTATAACCTGCTCCACGGCAACAAGTGAATGAGTAAATACACATAGATGAGGTCTGAACTGTCAGTCTATCTTTGTTACAAAATCTGAGAACTGGGGAGAATTGAATACGGAGTTCAGCTGTGTCACAGGTCCTGCTGACTGTCTGGTTGAGCCTATTTTTCGACCACTCTGCTTTTATGAATATGATAATATGCCCAACACTATTTGTGTTTTTGCGATTGTACACTGCTTCACATGC
>LUCH01004211.1:17679-44082 GCA_013368495.1 Paragonimus heterotremus | reverse complement strand
GGTTATAGTGAACGCCGGGCGTTAGTGATTTTGCACCTATTGTCAGTCCACGCGGTTCATAACAGTGACCGAGCTGGCTTGTATGGAATGCGCTCCGCACCTTCAAAGTACAAAATGCTGCTTCAAGACTGGGGCGCTTCAACTCCTACTTTCTTCATTACAGGTTATCCGCTTGAGACTGTGGACAGTTTCACCTATTTGGGTAGCACTATCTCGTCAGCCTGTAATATCACTGATGAGATATCGGCGAGGATAGCAAAGGCACGGGTTGCCTTTGCCAAACTACGTCATCTGTGGCGTCGAAAAGACGTCCGGTTGTCAATGAAAGGAAGAATATAGAATGCTTGTGTACTTTCTGTTTTGCTCTAGGGTTCGGAAACGTGGCCTGCTCACAAAGAAGATATCAACAGGCTTGCTGAGTTTGACCATCGTTGTCTCCGCCAATTGGCTCATATTAATTGAACTGATCGCGTGAGCAATGTGGCCGTTTGTCGGCGCGTATTCCGGAACCCTCTGGATGCGCGATCAATTGGTCAACTAATCACGGTACACAGCTTGCGATGATTGGGTCACGTACTTCGTATGCCATCTGAGCGTTTACCGTACCGACCTTCATATACTGAGACCACCAACAGTTGGATGAAACCAGATGGTGGTCAAGGAACAATGTGGTCACGAAATATGAAGACCTTGACTGCTCAATTGAGCAAAGTGGGTAAGTGTCGCCTGCCTGGATGGGATCCTTGTGATCACTCAAACCGCTGGTTAGAGACGCTATCCGAGATGGTGGTGTGTCGCAATCAATGGCGCACCTGTATCCATACCATTTCTAGTTCTTTCACTTAGTCTTCTTCTAATAATGTCCAATCTTGTTAGTAACGTTTTCTTCTAGGATATTCCACGTCACTGTTGAGGCGTGCGGCTGTCCGAGCCACAGTATCTTTTGGTCAGGCTCATGGCTGTTATGATGATGATGATGGTATCTTGTTCACTTTCCCATACTGTTATATAAATGTTTTGTGGTATGCACTCGTAAAGATGCAGCAAAATCTGTCCGGACATGTTCGTGCAATATCAGCTGTCTTTTTTATTCAAATTCTTGACAGGAGAGGAATGTTTCATACTCAACTGCGACAAATGTAGGTTTCGACTGGATGCAAACCAGCCTAAATTCAAGAAGCGTTCTACCAGATGAGCTACGAAGCCACACTGGGGGCTCAGAAACTTCACGTTTAGAATGAATTATCTACCCAATCTTCTGTGTCATATGGAATCTATCAAATGAGATAGTGGACTGATTGCTCAGGAGGAACTCACACTCACTTTACGCTGGAGTCCACCAATGCTACTGCTGAGCATCGAAACTGTATTACTGATAAGTACGATGTGGACCAACGCGGTATTGTCAGCGAGTGTAGCCAAACATAACAGCAGCGGATTTCAAACTAATGTTCATTAGGTAGTAACAATGGTTGTCGTGAAGTTGGACATTGCTGTGAACAGACAGAATGATGCATCGCTCGTAACGGTAGCAATGATAGTAGGAGAGTAACCGCAAAACAGCAACGGCAGATACAGCGGCTGACCGCAACAACACAACTTATGCTTAGTGCACAAAACAGTAAATGTGTTTTGTTTCTCATCAGCCTGGCTGCCGGTCAGTAAATCAACTAACAGACCCGAGATCTAACAGCTTATAAGTCTCGTACAATTCTAAGAGCACTTATGCAATTCAATGTCCACTTTTCAAATGACTCCTCCTCTTGTTCGATTATGCTTTGTGATACAGTCCTGGCAACCAGGATTCTAGAAGGGACAAGGCTTAATCAGCCGCGAGTTTACTGATATTTACGTTGGAGTAACAAACAGGATCAACTGATCAAATATGTTATCTGTAAGCATAGCACCAGAGCAATCTGTGAATGCGGATGAGTGTATGCTGCTGACAAGAAGGTCAAAGGTCAAAACACGGTCATCGATGAAGCGACCGAAATCCGTTTGATAATTCCCACCTCATGTGCATACAGGAAACGAGTGACGACGCTAGACATTCGATAATAAACCCGGCGTGTACAGCTTCTTAATCTTGAGAGTATACTTTTGATCAAATAGTCGAGCCACTCCCTATTTCATAGATTAGCTTAACTGTGTTGTTTTTATTCATGCCACTGACTGTCACCATCAAAATGGGTAGATCTTAACAGAAGAATTCAAATCTGCTGTTAGGCTCAGGACATAACGCTCCAAAACTTCGACATTTGCCCAAATAAGCTGACTGGACATCAACCAAACAATCAGATTGATCGGAGTACTTCTATAAGGTGTATGACCTTATATTCCTTCGCCAATCATTTTTTAACCAATGAACAACAGAGAAATTTAGATGGAGTGAATGAATTCGTCCTTTATACCTTTTCCATTTAGTGTCTTAATGTGAGAATTTCCGGGGATTGAAACTCAGGAAGTTCTGGCAGTGAGAACTTCGATACGGTTGTGCTGATACAACAGTCACATTAATGGAAATCATAAATTGTTATGCCGTCAGTGTATCAACATATATCCGCACAACAGTACCATGATTAGCTTCATGAGGAATCATCTAAAGTAAGCTTGTTTGCAGTCTTACCAATCCTGATCACGAGATTATCGGCTGGAGTGAACGAGGCGAGGTTGGTTCTCATTTCCAAATAAGACAAATAGAACACCACTCGTACAAGGTTGTGATTGAGCGTCTGGATATAACTGTTCGGTTATGCCTGTTGTGAAATTTCTGGCGTTGCGGTTAACACACCACGACGGCCGGAAAGCAAATACCAATTCAACCGAGGAAGTGTGCATTACTGATGAGTTCCAGTGAGAACACAACTGGACTCTTTTGTTTCCTTCCGAAGTGGGCTAGCCGAAAGGCTTTCCTGAATGCGAAAGCTGCAATCAAGCGTGGGTTGTGTTCAATTTGAAATAATTGTATTTCCCTATACACCAATGTATTTACTTAACATATACAACGCAAGCGCTCAGTCTATTTTTCACAATGTACCAGGTGGTGGATGACAGGTCACATAGCTTGGTTTCAATCCCCGTTTGAGAAAACAGGCTAGGTCAGTGAGAAAACGGCAGTCACTATTTAATGAGTGAGCTAAACAAACTGGTCATGGATGCGAGAACCGTTGAGTGGATTCCTAAGTAGACGTAAAAAACAGGTCGGTTAAATCTCCCGTAGTTCGGTTTGCTCACTCCCATTCGATTACCAATTCCCATGTCTTCGCCGGTAAATCACCCGCAATTACTGGCATGGGCTAGAAAGTTTACTAGTGTTCACTGCACTAGACGTTTACTACGTACGCTTTCCAGTAAAAAAGAAATTAATTTGCGTTCCGCCGAATTTCTTGAGAATTCGGCTCAATAGATCAGATCGGCATGTGGAGCTTAAACAGGTATGGCTGAACCAGACATGCCACCTCAAAATCTATCCAGGATTTGTCTTGCTTTCTCCCAGTATACACTACGATAAACGCGTACGTGCTAATAATACTGTGTGATAAGATTTCAATTACAAATAACGTGGCGCAAGCCATTGTCAAACGGAACGATCTGGTTCCCGTCAGTCCAATGAGTTTAACCAATTGAACCGTGTAACGTGTCAGCTCGTACACATACATACCGTTTTGAAACCGGTATAAACAACCGAGGGCTGATAGACCCTACGCATCAGTCAAGTCTGTCTGAAGCCCGGGTTACTGTGTAGTCGTCACGCCTATTTGGAACGGGTGAACATGTACGTGATGGAGACCACTCTGTGGATTTCAATCATGGACACAGCTCGATCATATAGCAGTCAGTTACGGGTGGCACTACTCTGGTATAGACTGTCGTGCATTTTGGAGCGACCACTAGAGCTCGGATCACGTCATTGTGCGTACTCGTTTTGTCTTATCATCAATTCGGATGAGATATACTCGTAAATGCGAGATGCTGAACTGTCATTTGGGCAAGAGTGTGAAGAACGCTTACCAGGAGGCACTGGTGTAGGAACTGAGAGTTCGAGTAAGTTGAGGGAAGCTAACGAGCACTGTCACGTCGACAAGCCCTATGAACAAGTGTCGGCCAGTCTGCCTGGCTCTGAATATGAGAGCGACTGTAGACTGGAAGCTTCCACAAAGACTGCGGGCATCGATTGCCCGAAACACCAAGAAACGGAGTGATCATTCCAATCTGGGAATAGCATAGAGGTGTTTCTGCTAGCAGGCGAATTCATCGAAACAATCTAATCAGGTCATCGGTGACGGCTGACGAAATCATTCATCAGCAAAGCACGGGGTGCAAGTCGGACCAACCAGGGGGAGCCGTGGAAGTGAGCGTGGATATCGCGATAGGAGGAGGCATGGAATTGAGCGTGGGTGTCGCGCTAGCCCAAGGAACCAATCAGAGCGCAACGGCTATGGGATTGGCCTTACTGGGCCACTTGGTGGCGATGTGGCCTAAACAAACGGACAGTGGTTCAACGAGTAAATGGCCATATTTGGCAACTGTTTTATGCTATATAGTTACAAGCATTTCATTTATTTGTCGAACTGGAAGATGGCAATACAGCGTGTTCTTCCTGATTCCGTGCAGGCAGACTGGGTGAACCGCATTGCAGAGATCCAGGTATGGTAGTCAAGTCGTAACAGAACGTTTGGCAGAAGAAAGGCGCGTTATACCAGTTTCTCTTGATTTGTGGCTGTGTTGGCCGTCGACGCGCTGTAAAGTCATATTCAAAAAGGATGATCCCCTTATCATCAACCAGTAACGCAGACGTGACAAATGAGTTGGACATTTTGAAGGGAATATTTCAGCTGACCTCAATTGGACCATATAGATGACTGGACCTAAAAGGTCAGTTACTGAGTTCCTGACGGTCTTCCGTTGGAAGTAGCAGTGACCCTGGAATGTAAGGTAATGACAATGAAACACAATGAGGCTCCCGAACCAGACATTTGCCATCCTGATCATTTCAACGATGGTGGCCGGGCTGGTTTCAGAAATAGCGGAACTTATTCAGGTGATTCGGGAAGCTGAAGAAGTAACTCGTGAAAAGTGTAAATTACTAGTAAGCCCCGTTTTTAAACAGGGGGATCAAAGTCTATGAGACCAAAACAAAGACATCAGTCTACCATACGTGGCGTCCTAGTTGCTCCTTGGACATGTTTTATGTTGGCTCAATGTGCGTAGAAATGTGAAATACGTGACGAAAAAGCAGGACTCCGTTCAGGTCGGAAATACACTAATTACATTTATGCACTGCGATGAGTCTCAGAGCGTTGACATCCTTACTGGCAGCTGACTGTCATGATCACTTTAGACCCGAAAGTCGGCTGTTTGTAACGCCCTCCAGAACTGCCTTCTTCCCAAAGGAGTTCCGCAGAAACAAGTGAAACTGCTAAACTCACTGTGTAGTCACTCTACAAGCAGTGTGAACAATTGTCGCGGATGCTCATCACTCCTACTGGTATTCGTCAAAAGTGTCCGATTTCCCCTTTCCTAGAGAACGACATCCTGGAAAGTGCGACTGATCTTGGTGTTGAGCCGGCACTAAATTGACCGACATAAGACATACAGATGACGTTGGCTTGCTCAGACCCTCTGACGAAAACAGACAAACCATATTAAACAAGGTGAAGAACCAAGTTAGTTTGTATAGAATGCGCTTCGCAACCTAAAGACAGGGGCATTCCCATCCCTTTGCGGCTGGAGATCCGCTTGAGACTGTGGACACTTTCATATTCCTGGGTGGCAATATCTTGTCAGTTCGTAATAATGCTGAGATGTATCAGCGAGAATAGCGAAGGCGCATGTAATTTTTATCAGTGTGCGTCAAAATGACGTCGGATTGTCGTGAAAAGGTAGGGTATATATATATATATATATATATATATATATATAATATTGTCTTACTTTGTGGTTCGTAAACATGACCTGGTAGCCGCGAAGATATAAGCGGACTTGCTGTGTTTGATCACTGTTGTCGCCGCCAATTAGCCCACATTAAGTGGACTGATCCTGGGTGCAATGTGACCGTTCATCAATGTGTAGTTCGGAGCGTTAGGAATACGCGAGGAATTGGTCAACTAATTGGGCTGCGCAGTCTGCTATGGTTCGTTCACGTACTTTGCGTATCTGCTGAGTGTTTACCGTACCGGACATTATATACTGAGACCATCAACAAAGGGATAAAAACAGTGTATTGACAAAGCAACAACGTGGTCAAGAAATGTGAGCACCCTGATTGCTTCATTGAGTAAAGTTGAGTAGATGTCGCCTGTTTGGCTAGAGTCCTCGTGATCACTCAAATCGACCGTTAGAAAAGCCACCTGGGATGAAAATGTGCCCGTGTCAATGACGAGCCCGCATTCAAACCGCTTCTAGTTCTTCTGCTTGGTCTTGTTTGATTCACTTATACCTTTTTGGTAAACATTTGTTTCTAGATTAATTTACGTAGCTGTTGCGGTGGCGGAGGCTTGGACCACAGCTCCTTTAGATCAGGCCCATGTCCGTTAGGAATGAAGAATACTGCTACTTCTGGATGTCGTTTAGTTTAGTCAATTGTATAGATCAATCAAACAAAAATGTATTATAAATGACTAATACATGCACTATTCCGGCCTCATTTCTCTGAAGACATGCACACCGGATATTCTTCAAAATGAATAAAAATAATGTTCGAAAAACGTTCGTTAAGAATTCAGACTCCGAGAGATACATGGTTATTAGGTTGCATTCCAAAATAAGCGGAAGAGCATCCAGACAGCGAGAAAAAGCTCATCTTTATCTAGCACACATGCATGAGGTTAGCAGACAGAAAATCAACCACTGACTTTTAAAACCAACTGAGAGTATCTACCTCCTGGCTATATATTGGCAATTTCATTCTGCGTGTGCACAATGCTGACATCACGCCTTAAGATCAATTCGCCTAGATTTTCTCCGTCGTTCGAATCAACTCTCTCACTTTAATTAACTGCAAAGTCTTGATTATTAAAACGCAATAGCTTTACAATAGTTCAGTAGATTCTTTTCCAGTTCCCGACCGATACAGTTCATTGAATAAAACCAGACAAAGCTTCCATACTGATTTACAAGGCCTGCGATACCTTACCGTCTTTATTGCGGTCTGCTCCACAGTGGAATGATGCACAATTAATCTGAAGTGTACCGTAAACGTTACGTAGAAGCAAACTGTCTCCACATTAGGAAGATTTTATAATCGATGGTGTTGCACATTATTACCACCATCACGAAAGATAGCACATGGTCTGCTTTTTTCATATCCTGAAGAGCTTAGCATCTTGAAATCGATCACAGATATGATATCATTCCGACTAGTTCAGTCGATGGTGCTCATCTATCTCGAACCCATGAACCAATACGTCATATCAGTTATGATGCCAACAGGATTACCAGTGTTGAAATCAACAAGGTAAACTGCCAGAGACAACTGTCGTAGTGATTCAATAGTGCACCTCCGTCCTATTATCATGTTAGATCCCATGAATCGTTTGACTGGCTAGCCATCTTGCTGTTAGGATGTAGGGCACGCGAACAGTGCGCGTGCGTGACTGTGCTATACAATTTGACTACAATGGACTGTGGATCCAATGTTTTATGATTAACGTGACAAATTTACCAACATACGGTCAAGTAACGACGCAATAAAAAAAACAAATTAGCCGAATGTAACACTGCATAGTCGCTATCTGATCTCGTTTCAGTGTTAGAGTCAGATGATGGATTCGATTCTGCAGATTAATGAGGAGACCTGCCGATGGAACACATAGTCGAGCCAAAATTGTAAGTTACAGTATTACAAACCCGAAACCAGATAAATCTTGCAGATAAAAGTGGAGAATGTGTCCGATGGACATAGTGGATGATGGGCTGAAGTTAACAGTCTAAATACAGACGTCAGAACAAAAATAGGGTTTCTGTAGTTGAAAAGGGGTTCATTTTCGGATGTTGGTTAGTAAGGGAAAACAAATAGACTGAACCGCAAATACAAAGTGTACCGCATCGCCCGAGAAATGGGTGTAACGTTAGGCGTGAGTAAGATTGATCCGCCGTGGAAGGAGATAAGAGGGCACAAGCTTCAGGGGTCCAACATCGGCACAGTCTGACAACCAACTTGGCATTCATTTGCCGCAACTGCAATTGGGTTCATTTCTTCAGGATCGGAATTCATAGTCACGACAGAAGCCGTGAGATGGTCTGAAGTGCGTACCAACCAATCGTTGTTTGAAACAGACGGATGCCATCACTGCCGAATAGTCAAGTTATCAGTTTTATTCATAGTTGTTAAGCAGACTACTAGATTGCTTTCTGTATTCGTTAGTCATTCAGGTGTCTTTGTGGTTTCCGTAATACCGCATGGTGTCAAGCTTCATTAATGGGTCAGGCGACTTGATCTACGAGCTCTGTTAGGCTACAGTGACAAAATAGAAGACCAATTAGCCATAAGTGAACAAAAGAACAGTAACACACATCTGGTAGTTCCATATTCTTGGGGTAAAAGGAATCAGATGAAATGACATGGTCGAATTACACCCTCGACCGCCTCTATTGTTTCTGCAGGTCTGAAGAAGACATATATACAGCAAATGCATGTACGCGTGCATGGTTCCTTCGTGCTTTCGTTAGCGAACTCATGCTGCAAACTCTCAGGTGTCAACCTGAGTGCATGTTGTGAAGGCCTGAAACCTTCAGTGTGTTCTTGTATACTCGTGAGCCTTGTGAAGGATACGCAATTGATTTGTGGGGCGATAATCTCAGGATTGCTGAACCTTGTTGCAAGACATTTCACAATCGATTAAGCAAAATAAACTCACCTTTTGCCTTGCAAACAAAGGTAAACAAAAATCGACGGTGGAAAGCAGATCCGTCCGTACGCAAGTAAAACGTTATTGAGATTCCGACCACTAACCGCAGACAAATATACGGACATGTCGAGCATGGTGCCATAGACCAACAGTGGGAAGGAACATATCGTACTGTAGTTGGGAATATGAGAACGAGGATAGCCGAAGGCAAGGTGTCACAGTTCATGTAGGGGTTGATCACTAAGAGTGCGTTATAACGGCTGATAAATTTCCCACAAGTCCCAGTTCAACGTGTACGCCCAACAGGTTGGGGGGGGGGTTGTACATCTGAATAAAATAGGAGTACACTATGAAGCAAGGTGAATCACCTGATCCTCATGGAAGTTCACTTAGTTGCTCAATTGTTTTTCAAACTACTAAGTTGGACTTCGAAAATCTGTACACTTTCTCGCAGTTCACAGACAGATATGACTTGCAAGAGGCTAGTGATCCTTTTGCTTCATATAACTATTAGCAGGGGATTGAGGTTGTAGACGCTGTGTGCGCAAAAGTCTTTTGTTCAAGCACTGAGGTTACCATGGCCTGCCGTCGTTGGAACACTTGACACGGTACCACAGTAACTATGTCCGTAATCCCCAAATGACACTAAATTCATACTACATTAAGTTCAGCGAACTCCTGACTTAATAACTAATTTCATATTAATTCTGTTTTATTTCACCTGAAGATCACACACCGAAGACGAGCTTGTTAGCCACGTTTTGACTTTTGATGAAATCTCCTGGTATATGTGAACAAGTGATCTGTTTTATCAGAATTAACATGCACTAGCACGGACCAAGTAGTCGGACGGTGAGCAAGGATTATGCTGTTAACCACAAAACCACATGTTGTTTCGCAATACATTTTGCTAAGAATAGCCGCATGCAATCGGTAGCAGCAATCAACCTTGTGAAATATTTCAAGTTGAGTATCACCCACGATTGATCGCAGCTGTCGCATTCCCATAGACTTTCCAGTCGGCCCATTTGGAAAAGAAGCACTAGACTTGAGTTTCGCTCTCATTAGAGCTCGTCAGTAGTGCATATCATCGTAACTGCCGGGACTTGAACCACGGACACGCTGTTCATGGGACAGTCGTGTTTACCACTACGCCACTGACCTCACGTTCGGCACGACCGGGAATGCGACAGCTGCGATCAATTGTGGGTGATGTTCAACTTGAAATAAACCAAATCCCCTACTACTCACTTGTGAAATATGTTACCCAGTCTTTATTAAGTTAGGCGGAAGGCTTTAGTTACTGAGGCCAGGAATTCAAATTCTGCACAGTTGAGACACGGGCAGAAATGTTTACTTTCCTGATCGTACCCAATAATGCCTTTGTAAAGTTATAGGTAGACACTGCGTCTCAAGTAATTTTAGTTTTAAATATTCCGCTGCAGTATCAGAACTGTTTCTTACAAGGATGCCAAGAACCGATTCATTTGGCTGCTCTATAAGTAACAGTCACGGGACTCCTGTCGGTGACTCGGAATCGGAAAGTCAAAATATTGAGTTTATAATACATTCATGATGATATAATCATTTATTTGGGATCATGCAGTGAACTACGTGAATCGTATCACTCAGTACCCGTATAAACGAATAAGAGGGTACAGTTCGACTTGGATTGAGAGATTTAAAAAAATCAGTCGCTAGCACAAGAATAGCAGCTCGTTTGGATAGTAGGAACCATAGACTCTTCAACGTACTCTGCAAGATCTCGCCGACACAGATCAAAATTTGACTATCCTCATCAGATTACACAACCCGATCAAATAAAGACGGAAAAATCGGATTAACTGTCCCGGTAGTATAAAGTATCGATTGGCTAACCAGATCAATACAGTCAGTTTGTGCGTAAACAAGAAAGGATTGAATGATTGTGGACTTTGATCAAAAGAGGGTCGAATCCGCGACATCGTGTTGTATGCGCTGACGTGCTATAAGTGCATCATCCTGATGAGATTTGATCGGAAATATCGCTTATCGTAAAACGAATGCACTGGCCTTCGAACTTGGACACACAGTATCACTTGCTTTAGTGTGAAATCTATCGTTTGTTCCACCCACAGTTTTTGTGACCAGTGAATGCAGACATAAACGAACAGAAGCAGAAAAATTTCTGACTCAATGATGGTTGCAAGCTGGTAAGCTTAAGTTGCTTGTGGCCGAATATGAGCAAAGATTGCCGAAAGGCCAAAGAGAAGATTAGATAACCAGGTTTGTCCTGATTCGCCAAACAAGCTTTTCGATTTGATCACCAGCTGGCTAGCCTGACTGGTGACATCGTCAAGGAAGTGCACGAAAGAGATCTCAAGGGGAACGCGTCTGTTTCCCACAATGGAAACGCACAGGTCGTGCGGACACAGGTAAGCACATAGGGCACGCATATATATATATATATATATATATATATATATACATTCAGCATCCGATATGTATATTGCATTACAACTGTAATTAGACTGATTGAGGTGTGGTTTGCCTTTGGCTGGTTAAAGGTCGTCATGTGATCGGGTAATTCTGAATTTGTTCTGTCTAGTTTACTAATTGAAATGAATCCGAGCACGAATACAATTGCCTCATGGGCATGCAATTCAAATTCCCAAACAGTCTCTCAAGGATGGGACAAGATATGAATTATACCTAAGTCGGTAACAGAACAATCCTAAAACAGTCAACACGAAAAGCTCCGAGGAGACTAATGTTTGATGAAACGCCCTAAAAGCGATTAAACTGATCTTTCTACAAGTACCAAAGCAACAGCAACAAACGAGAGAAAAATAGATGAATGATTCAACAATTTGAAGAAATCGCTTCCAATTTATCCTGGGTTGTTTCACAACATAAGCTGACGGTCTGCAATAGCTCTTATCTTCGTGGGCAACCATTCTGACTAGACGGAGTTAGAATTCATTTGATCTAGGAATGAACAAGCACAGAAGTCAAACCACCCGACAAACAGTGCGAATACAAACAGATCCGGAGCCGTCTGCTTCGATGTAGGGAACAATCGGAAACACGAACGGTGCTCAGATAATCGCAAAATGAGCCCAAATCAGTCGATCGATGTCAACCTGAGGTAATGATGCTTGGGAATACAGAGAGATATTAGGTCTGTGCGATTCATGTTATCTGATTGCGATCAGAATGACTGACGGTGGTTGTGATGTTCGACTGGATTGGATCATAACAGTAATAATGCTGGCTGTCAGGTTTATCAGATTAACAGACAATGCGTGTCCAGATTCCATTTAGACTAAAGGTCCCGAGCTTCCACTGTAGTCCTATCTACACTATCGACCACTGAGTCATATTACAAAGTAATCTGGTTTTCCACAATAACGGCAGATGGATCGAATGCTCAAAATAAATGCTTTCGATCTTTCAAGCAAAAACACCCAAGAATGAGATGTATACGCTAGATAGATAAAAAGGAATGGGTTCGAATCCACAACCTTATCATTGGCAAACAGCTCATAGCTGGTGCGCTGACTCCACTAATAAGTGCAGACTGTACTAAACTGTCATTAGTCGCTGAATTAAACCGGGTCAACAAATGGTATTGTCTGTATTATGCAGTGGAAAATAGGCAATATTAACACGACAGTAAAGATCGCCGCCCGCATTAGTCATCCTTTGCGAGTAATTTCAAATCACCTGTTCCGTATGCATTGGCGGAGGCGGCAGCAGACACCAACAGAGCACAGCAGCAAAAGGTTGCGATGGAATGGTAGGTTCTGCAGCGTCATATCGATCGACTAGAACCCTATTCGGCAGCCAACCAGATATACATACACACAAACGAACAACAAATGTGTGCCGGTAGGCAGCAACAACATCTGAATCCAGTGGCTACTTGATGTGCGTGTGATCAAAAATTGACCGGAATAACAAAAGGTTTCATATGGTGAAGACAAATCGACTACAAGTCAACTGCCATGCACGGCTGGAATAACAGAAGCAGGAAGCAATGAAACACGCAGAAAATTAGCAAGAACAACGATAACACAAGCTACTAGAACGACGAGGGTCACGATTGCCATCCCAGGCTTGTCGGCATGCGTCTCATTTTTGAACCAAACATTTTCAGCCCAGTCTATTAATTTCGCTACAGTCACTACCATCACGTTCGTTGGAACTTCGACTTGTATGCGCAACACCGACTTCTCACATATACAGGAAGAAATAACCCCGATTAGGTCACCAATGTGTGGGCTGTTATCTACATCTCCGAAAGCAGTGAGGCTTGGCACGGCGTGGCGGAACACAAACGGCAGTGAATGCAGATTTCACAAATAATAGGAGTATCAAAAGGACGCAGTTCCTGAACGTCAAATTGCTAAATATGTGCCAAGGACAAGCGTGTTCCGAAATCATGAAGACGTTGCATACACATATAGCATCTGGGCTATACACTCTCAGTGGTTCAGGCTGACTTTAATGCTGACAGTAGTCTGCGAAATTACAGAATAAGAGAAATTTAAATGTATAATATAAAAAAAGATGATCAGAAACAATGAAAATGCATAAAAGAGTGTCGGCAACCCTACGGAAACTAGTTCACCGGTAAATGTAGTACACGTCCAAGAGCGTTTACAACGAGTGATCTGAATGGCGATGCAGTCCGCAGGGGATTCAAAGCTCCATAACTCGTAACCATATTATCGCCTAGTCATCTTGTGATTTATTACGGCAGCCACATTAACAACACGCGGTGTGGCAGACACTCGTGATCTAACCACCGTTGATTATGCATTTCCGTCACCTTGGTTATTGATTGTGAACTTACAGACTATCAAAATACAAACAGACGCGATGAGGTGTGGCAATCATCATCAACAGATATGAGCCTGACCACTAGAAGGAAATGTTACTTAGAAAGTTACAAACCAATAAATGAAGATTAAGCGGGAGTACTAGAAATGGTATGGATGAAAGCACGCCATTGACTGCGACACACCGCCGTCTCGGACAGCGTCTCTAACCAGCGGTTTGAGTGATCACGAGGACCAAAACCAGAAAGACAAAACCTGCCCACTTTGCTCAATGAAGTAGTCAGGGTCTCCATATTTTGTGACCATGTTGTTGCTTCCCGAGCGTTACGGAATACGCGTCGGCGAACGACCACATTGCTCACGCGATCAGTCCACTTAATATGGGCCAACTGGCGAAGACAACGATGGTCAAACACAGTAAGCCTGTTGATATCTTCTTTGTGAACAGGCCACGTTTCCGAACTATAGAACGTACACAAGCATTCTATATTCTTCCTTTCAGCGACAACCTAACGTCTTCTGGACGCCACAGATGACCTAGTTTGGCAAGGGCAATACGTGCCTTTACTATCCTCGTTGATATCTTATCAGCAATATTACAGACTGACGAGATAGTGCTATCCAAGTATGAAAAAGTGTCTGCAGTCTCAATACAGAGTGTGAGTGCCCCAATCTTGAAGCAGCACTTTACACTATGAAGGTGCGAAGCGCATTCTATATAAATCAGTCGGGTCACCCACCTTATCCAACATGGTCTGCATGTCTTCGGCAGAGGAGCTAAGACAATGTCATCCACAAACTCCAAGTCGGTCAACCTAGCGCCAGGAAGAAGCTAAACACCACATAAACATCATACAGACCTCGGGCCCCTTTTTTGAAAACGGGAATGACTGTTGATAGACACCAATCACGAGGTACTTCTTCAGATCCCTAAATTGTCTACAAGAGTTTCGTCAGTTCTGATATTGACTTCTTCCCACCATTCTGAAAAGAGAAGGGAAGAAAAGATCTGGTCCAGGAGCCTTGTCACGCTTCAATAACTTGAGCTCCAGGACCACTTCTGCTTCCGACAGAGGGCCGTCTAGAACGCAATGACTACCACTCAGGTCCCGTTGTTCACATGGTTTTCTTGAGGCCAGCTGAAGTGTTCTTCAAAATGTTTAACCCACCTGTCAAATCAGCGCGACTGGCTGGTGATAAGTGAATCATCGTTTCACACATGGTTTCACTTAAACGGACTCGACGGCCAGTATAAGCTAGCTCATACAGTCAGCCTACTTGATACTGACCAACCGATGGAGAGGGCGGTATTCCAACAGCTGTAGTCGTTGCGAATAAGATTTTAGTCAAACTGACTGACAGATTACCAAAAATGGAGTAGATGCAAGCGAATATATAAAGAGTTAATACTGGAATGAACAAGCCTGGTTAGGTCATGACGACCACATTCTGATTTGAATAGGAGAGAATGCGCATTTAGTGCCTCGCATTTACCAGCACCGCAGATTGAGGCGAATCTGACCAGCATGCACAATGAAGTCGAACCGACTGGATCACAGGCCATTATCGTTCAACGCAAGAATAGAGGATACAAAAAGCGGACCACGATGTTTGGTAAAAAAAGAGACATGGTCACCGGAAATGTCACGTCACCTGCCGATGATAGCAAGAAGACGATTTTGATTTAATTAACACTAATTTGCAGTAATGCTCTATTAAGAAATATCGAACTCATCAGGAAAGAAAGGTGTCATTGGCTCAACAGTACTGTTGATGGGTTTTAATATTGTCTTCCAAGAAACCCCATAAGGACAATCACTTCTTTAGACTATTGACGAATTCTATTCGATACAACGAGGTATAGTTGACAATCGAATATAAAAACGGGATTCCCGAAGACCCACAATGGCTTCATAAACTGCCAGTCACACTTTAGATTCAAGTGAAAGTATGTTGACCTTGGGAGCTGCATCGTGGTATTGCATAGACAGTGATGAATGAGGAAATCTTGCAATATGTATCGCTAATGTTAGCTTAACAGCTAGTAAGCTGAGACTCATCTAGCGTTGGAGTGGAATTCGTCTCCTGTCAAAAACCGGGTTGAGTAACGTGACTATGTGAGCAGTAATGTGGTACGGTTGAAAAACCAGACCGATCCGAGTCGACGTTAGTAGGCCATCTGCTGTTGACAATTGCTGACTGCGGAGCATTGTGTGTGTAGTGACAGCACCATCATGTGCACAATGATGAAATTCGACGGCGTGCATTAAGAACAAACTGTCCCCGTTAACACAATATATATAAGTTGCACAAAGCCTAAAACTGGCTAAATGGAAATTGTGCCAACGCACAACTCCGGCTGAATGTAGGTATCAAGTGAGGTAGCGTTGTTAGGGAGGTAAGCAAAATATGGCATGTCAAGGTATCTACAATAGTGTGATAATTTTATTTTGCAAATGATCGGGAGTGTTTCTGACATGTTATGAATTGACTGCAATAAAGGACTAATTTCAGTGACTCCTTGATGAAGTAACCATACACATAAACCTATGGGGATATTTTAACGTAATGTCAAAGAGCGTGTAACGGATGCGGCCAATTTGTCAAAAACGAAAATGTCCCGAAGAGCATGCTGCATGAAAACTCTGGTATACGTGACACATTCTGAAGTATATAAAATGATGAATTCCGCACCCGCATTGTTTAACTGTATCCAAAAAGTATTAGGTTTTCCCCGGTACCCATGCAATTATTGCCTGATTTCTCAAGGCGATTTTTCTGGAAACACTAAATCAGCGACGAAGACAATTGTAAGTCGAAAATATTCAAACCATTACATGACAGTGATTACCATACATTTTCCAGAGATGTTGCTATTTAAATGTTGAGGATGTTCTGCTCCCTACGAATCAAACTGTAAACTTTTATTCTATTTACGTCATATTCGTCTGTTCATCCTAACAGAGAAGCGATACTGATAGAAAATACCAACTCCTGCGTTCTTTGTGACCAGACGTATACAGAGTTTGACTGAATGGGTACCGATAGACCACCGGATTGTTTACCCGTCGAACTAGCGTGCTGGTTGCTACTCAGTCAACCATTCGTAGTGTGTGTGTGTGTGTGTGTGTGTGCATAGGCTGGCAGACCCCACACATAGTACACTGTCGTAACACGGGCGTCGGTTAGCCTGCCCATGCACCAGGTGAGCGGGCAACAATGGTTCAATAAAAAATTCCTCTTCATGTATGTGGGTTGTCCATTTTGGGTAGACAGTCTGATAAAAAGTGTTTGCGTTCGATGTGCTCGTGTTTTACGCGAAAGACTGTTCAGTGACACGATCAGAGGAGTCGGTTTGCATGTGTAGTACTGATTCCTGATAAACAATAATGGCGCTCTTGCTGATGTTTGGCATAACACTTTTAGCGAGTTGTAGATCGATGCACCAGAAAGTGACTTTATTACTAAGGGCTGATGGTGTTCTATTCTGTTTCTGTTACCGTTACCCTCACTGTTTGCTAACATCCTGTTTCATGGTTTTGAGTTGGCACTCCGTCTGCAGTCAGACTCGTACACAATAATACCAACTGGTAGGATATATATATACTGCGCAGAAGCCTGCGGATCTTGCATGTTGCAATTTGTGGTGGAGTTCGGGGTTAGTGGTTTAAATCTTTTGTTGTTCATCGAGCTTGGCATTCACACTTTGAACGTTTCGACGCCAAACATGTTGTCAGTAACAGCGCGTAGGGATTTGGATGTATAGGTTTGAACTGAAACTCCCAGGCACCGATGAGGCCATCTCGTTTGGTGATGAAGCATTTGTAGTATAAATACTAAGCTCGGCGAACAATCGAATAACGGAATTATACAGGCCTTATACACTGTCCAAATCCAGTGTCTTGCACATGTGGATCTCATAAACAGCTTAAGACAATTCAGCTTAGGCGGTTCTGCTAACCACTGTGTACATGTAGCTACCTCATTTTCTAGCTTAACGGACAAACTGCCCATCCCACAAATGATTCCCAAAACCTGGCAACCATAGATCACACTTTCATATCTGCCGTATACTCAATTTAGACAGAAATGGACTTCGATTTTAGTAGTGTAAGGTGTAGTGAAAGTTGACTGCCATCGTCATTTGATAAGAAACGTACTCAGACTATATGACGACCGCGGCTTTGATCAAACTAGTACTAAAAAATTTACAGAATCGGCCTGCATCTTCCTCGAATATTATGACAATATACGTCCATAATTGGAATATTTATTCAGTAACAAACTGTAACGCTAACATTAAGCAAAGAAGTGCAAAGTGTAAACACCAACATAATGACTGGCGTTTGGCAATAACGAACACAGCTTGAATGCACGTCTGGAGTTTCTACATAAACCATTTTAACTATAAATATACGCAAACATCCGAGGAGATTCCATGTGTAAATAAAAGTGTAAAGAGGGAAAGAGAATAAATCAGGCTATAGAAAAATGCACATTCACGCGTAAATGAAGTTATGATCTGAACAAGCAACTCTGAGATAAGGTGACGAGCACGTGTTTTCAAGACCTTATCAACGAAGCAATACACACATGGGAGTTTAAGGCCCAGTGGTGGAAGGGATAACCACTAATAGTAAGCTAATAACAACTAAAGTACGTTGTTTCTTTTCGAAAAGAATTGGCTGAGATGTTTATAAGAAGAGAATCTGGATTAACTGTGAGTGATGTTAAACTTATATTAACCAAAAAAACCTACTAATAATTTTACATATTGATTCCTCACTAAGTCAACAAATATGAAATGTGCCTCTCGACCAGATAGACTATAAATGACTTATGACACTAGTGACTAGTTAGAACTTGAAATGTGATCTGAGTTCACTCAGCAAGAATATAATCCATTATTCCATTACAAACATACGAGACTTTCGACATTAGCAACAGTAAACGATTACGTTTTTAATGAACATTAATCCTCTAGAACCAGATCGTGCGGACTCGCTACCGTCGTGATCGTTTGTAACTTTCGATCAGGAAGTAAAAAGTCCTAGCACCCAATGACAGTACGATCTCCAAATGGGATGAAGCTGATTCAGCCACAATGCACACACACACACACACACAAACCGTTTTGCACCAACCGATAAAACCTTGAACAATGAACCAGAGGAGCGCCTGAATCGCAGTACACATATGCGCTCCGATTGCAAGAAGTCAACTATCCATAAGTTATTTTATGCCTCAGTCTTGTGACCTCGTTCAGGAGAATCAACCGTCATGTCAGCCGCATCAGACGCACCTGTTTCGCGTTAATGTTCAATCAAGTTATAATCGATAGCAATTTCAGGCATACGAAACCCTAAGTCTGGTCAAGCACGAGTAACGTCCACAGCTGTTGAACTAGTACTGGTATACTGGGGCAGCAGTAATCCGAAGATAGCGAGGAAACGAAAGAATAGGAGTATAACCTCAGTCAACGAATCACTTTCAGTCTTCAGTTGTATCTGTGAGTACAATGGCTCGGACTACCGTTGGCTGTGTTAATGGTCTATAAAGTTGTAGAGTAGTACATGAGTGAGAATGCATATAGGGGAAAAAAAGGAAAGGAAAAAAACAGAACTGACTGAGTTTCACGAAAAAGAACAATCAGCAAGTTTGAGAATACAGGCTCGCCACTGACTGCGGCAGAATACCGTATCAGAAAATGTTTCCAACAGGCGATGTGGATAGTCGCGAACTTCCCGACTAGACAAACAGCATCTAACAACCTTGCTCAACAGAACGGGCGCGGGTTTCATAGCTCGTGACCACGTTATCGCTTGGTCATCTTGAGGTTTCTTCCAACCATGAGCAGTCGCGCTGAACAACGGAGTGGGGCAGACGCGCCGCCGGCATACGGCGTACATGATCCAACCGGCAAAGATTGTGCACTTCTAATATATCCGTTACTGACCATGAATTCGTACATTTCTCAAATGCGCGTCGACAGATTGTCATGTTGTTCACAAAGTCAACCCATGTGATACAGGTCAATTGGTGGACAACGATGATCAAACACGGAGTCCCACACGAATGGGACAGATCTGTGATCCACAGAACAAAAGCGAACGCACACACGCATTATAAACTCTGCTTTCGATCGACAAATGTAAATCTTCAAGATGCTACAAGCGACGTAGGTTGATCAATACACTGCGCGCTTTCCTGTCCTCGAAGACATTCGTCAAAAATATTACAAGCTAAAAAGAGGACACTATCTAGGTAGGTGGGGTAGTTGACAGCCATCAGCGGCCTGCCAACAATAACACAGACAAAAATAGTGCTGCTCATAACTGTGCATTCTGCACTTACAGCAGTTATACAACGAATTCAACAAATTGAATGGGATTTCCCTAAAATGGAGACAGCTTCAGACAGCATGTCGAGTCCACATCAACCTTTGCATTCAAAAAATACCATTACAATTGGCTGAGAAAAAGAATGCTAATGTTCCAGTGTCTGCCACAAGGTGAAAATATGACCGATACATCAGCAACCAGGCTAGAAACCTGCCTGTTTTTCTTACCAAGTGTCCTCTGTGTTTCAGAGGCAACCGTATTTAAACCGGTGAGCATCTTGGATGGTTAATGCCTCTGCGGTTGTCGCATAATACCGAGACATCTTTCTTGAAGATAAGAATGACTATCAATAAGCCCCAGTCATGAGACACGTTTTCAGTCTCCTCTTACGGAACAGATGGGTGTGGTTACTTCAGACAGCAACATTTCACCACCATCCTTGAAAATTGCTAGGGAAAGAAGGTCGAAACCTGGGGTTTTATTGCACTTCAACAGAATGAGCTCTAAAGCCACTTTGGTTACCAACAGAGGATAGTCTGGAATGTCACGATTAACTACAACCTCTATCATCCACAACTAAATGAACTGGCCCGAGCCAGTTGAAGTACTTCTGTCGATGAAGAACCCAATTACCCGAAAATATCGTTTTCGTTTGCCTTTGGAAAGACCTATTTCATTCTGTTCGAAGTGACCTTCATAGTCGGCACGGTCATGTGCCACTTCACCCTTCACGTACGTTCTCAACCTTTGTGCCAATTTCTGGCACCCCACCAACGTACTCGCACTTCACGAGCGTTCTCAACCGTGTGCCAATTTCTGGCACCCAGCCTACACGCTCGTCCTTTAATTGGGACATCTCTGTACTGTCTGGATTTTTGTTCGGATCTATGTCTGGCCCACTTCTGCGCTTATTTTCTGATTGGTCACAAACCAGTTAAATGTGGTCTTGTTTGTGACCGTGTTGTCTTCGGAGGGAGTGACATGAAGTGGCTCCGCCCGGAAGCCTGTCTTTTCTCTGTGTTCATTCGTTAGCATCGGGTGGTTTGGTTGGCCGGGAAGATACGTATTAATCATGCATACTTTGTAGTCAGTTGTTCATTACCGTTGGACGTCGTTCCGTCATCTACCCTTTCAGTAACCGTTATTCTGTTGTCTGTCTACGCGCTCGTAAGCCGTATATCGAGTTACAACATTTTCAATGTGTTCAGCTCATCTATCAAGTTACCACGATAAGCTATATATATATATATATATATATATATATATATATATATATATATATACAAGATATAAATTCATGAACCACTTATTTCACATATAGTCTCATTAATACCTTGTGGACGGCGGGTACAATCACGAGTCAGAGAAAGCAACACCCGGTTATTCCTCGATAAACATGCCTTCTTCATCTCTTTGACTTGCTCGGAGAAGTATGCCTTAAGCGGACTTTTCGCAAGTCTGCGTTTCAGTTTACGCGGTCTTTGTCGTATTCGAGGTCAGGAGGATCAGTTAACGTTTGTTTATAAGTCCGGATGAACCAGCAGAAGTCCATTTCCTTCGCATCTGCAGTGCTCCTTTGGAACAGACCAGGTCCGCAAAACTGTTGAGACTTTAGTCCAGTGCTCGTTTAGATCAATCCCTATTGAAGTTTAATTGTCAATGCCAATTGATAGTCGTTTCGTGTAACCTTGTCGCTCACTTTAAAACTGAGTACTTTACATTTGTGAGCAGGTGATCTCCGATTAAACGACACAACAAAGTGGACACGAACAACGGCATGATTTGAGCCAATATTGACTACAAAATGAACGACGATCTCTAATGGAATGGTGCCACCGATAGTTGACAGCGATATGACCTATTTGCGCCCATGATTGCGTGATACAAAGTGGTCTCCACTTGACGCAGTACCGCCGTTCGTGCTGAAATACGGCACTCTGTGAGGTGCGCCCGCTTGTAACAGCCGAACGTCATTGTCTGTGCGTTACACGAGGACACTGAACATACCACCAAGCCGTTCTTCTCCTGGAGTAGGACAGCCCAATTGTGTGCTCACATCACCAGCAGCAAACACAACGATGTCCGAGAGTTCGTTTGTCTGGAAAGATCAAAGAGGGTGTTGTAGAAGGCGTCCGTGACGGCACATGAACTACCGTCTGTCGGAGGATGTGCACATATTGTGGTGGATTGTCAGGCGGGATATGCGAGTATTCCAACAATCGGCACAATACCTCAACGCAGGAGGGAGGTGCGCTCAAAAACCCACAGCGAGCGGATCAAGGATGACATGGGCGACCGGATGAGTCATCGCTTGACTGGATCCGACCAACGAGCGAGACATGACGAGCAAAATAGGATGGATGACCAAATCGGAGGCGTGATTATTCCAACACTCACAGGAATGTCTCGACACGATCATGGAGTATGGTCAAAGTCTACAGTGGATAGACGGAGGACAACACGAGCAACCGGACGAGCCATCGCTCAACGAAATCGGATCAACGGACAAGGAATAGCAGGCGGAAAACCCCCGGATAGAAGGCGCCGATCACACACATAAACCGGGCAGAAGTGCACACGAGGTGTGAGCGGAAACCGGGTGGCGTTGTGGACTGGAATTGTGATTCAAAATCGCGAGCGCGTGTGTGGAATGGTAACTAGCGAATTGGACAACAAAGATTGTGCTTTGTTAGACGCCTTTTCACTACAATATGACGAATAAGCAACGTCTCTATAGTCCGCGTCGACAGATTTTGACTGAAGTACTAAGTAGGACGGCAAGTTGACGACTATTCCATGGAATCCAGCCGAGCAGATTTTGCTTTAGCACAGACTTTAGTGCAATTCCCACACCGACTTGACCGCGAGGTTCCGGTTTATCATCATCAGGGACTCGTTAACCCACACAATTGTCCAACGGCAAATTCAAATGATGAGCAATGTTAGGATTGTAAAAGCGCCTCTCAAAGACACAACATACATCCAGTTCCAGACTCTAGTGGGTGATCGCCAGAGTAGCTTGCTGACCTATTCGTCCAACAGTGTGACTTTTAAAAGCCACAATGATTACCGATTATTTTGGCTAGAAAAGAGGGTAGTTAGCAGCAAGGGAAGAAGGTGAAAATGAGTGAACTGGTCTACCGAGGCGATGATAACTTCCGGTAATTCTCGGTCATTTATGCTCCGGAACAAGGTGGATTAGATGGGCCTCAGCCTGGGTCTCTGATCCACGAGACAACAGGAGACAGAGTCTTCCTGGAAAACTCCGTCCGGATCCAACGTCGCAACAGTCTGACCCACTTGATAGTAAGAGGCTTGCCTAGCCCAGTGGTGCAGTGAATAAGACACTATTGTCTGAATCTGGGCGCCTCTGAGCGCAGTGGATGTGTTCGAAGCAACACTAAGCTTTGGATGTTACCAATAGTTTTTCGATCGTAAAAGATTATACGCCGGTGGTTACAGTCAACCGTTGAATGAATTGAATGTTATTTTGTTTGAAAGTATTCTTACCAACCATCGTCTTCCCTAATCGGAAGGCGGCAACGTCACAGTTATAACAAGTTCGACTGTATATGTCTAGGATCGTGCCTCACCTTCTAATAACTGAAGGTCAAAGTTCCTCGACAACGGACTTCGCAACCGATTTCTATATTACAAAATGAGACGATTCATTTTTAGACAAATCAAACGGGAAGAGCAAAAGCACTGCCAAATGTGGGAGTCGGTGTGAAAAACCCGGTAAATTTCTTACAAAATGACAATCCAAACCAACAGGGAAGGGACGTGATTACTGTTAGCTTCTTCAAACCATTAGTGTGCACTGCCTGGGTAGAAAGGCACATAAATTCAAGTCAACCTATTCAGCCGATGGTGATTAGCGCATTGTTTTGTTTCCACACCTTACAAGCCCATAATGTGTAATAGTCACTGCGAAGCCATTAAGACCACGAGTGTTGATCGTAGCACCAATCGGGGGGTATTATCACCATTACAAAAGGCCAACACAACAAAATCAAGTCAATAAACTGCTTACTAATGAGTAGTCACATTTGTAAGACATTTACGCATACAGCATTACGCTTGGACCATACCCTGCAAAAGAACATGAAGAAAGGTACCGTAGGTAGAAATTGTATGTGATTACGACCGACTTGAAGTGTTAAATGTCGGTCCACCTGAAGACATAATAAAACTGTTAATAATGAGTTGCATGCTCACTCTGAAGTTTTAAACTGGTGGGATGGAAAAAGGAGGACTGCGCTATGGGACACCTTTTAGCTTTATTGACGGACAATAGGCCTCGGCGATTTCATGAAGCGTAGTTCTTTTCAGTGTTCTTATAAAAGCATTTGGTAAAAACAGAGTCAAACGTGATAACGCAGCAAACCTATCCTTGTGACAGAATATTGTCTCTTTAGTTTGAAACCAAAGACTGCGTGTGTCCTTGAATAGTATCAACGCAAATACGTCATCGGTATAAAAATGACATTGATTGCATAACCGACGAGGCTATCGATCTAGAAAGCCCGCTTTGTCGTAATCATTATACATACCTGACTCAAAGTTGAACTCGAAATAAAAAAGATGAACGACTATCCTAGCAAGAGACGACAGTGAGCTTGACAGGGAAAGTATCCTGCAGACAGAACAGAAATCTTACTCAACTGAACATACAGAGCTATGAGGATGTGTGCGAATGATACGATTAAGTTTTAAGAGATTTTCCTATAGTGGACACATTCACTAACACTAGTGAGCCTGACCAAAGGATATTGTGGCCAGGGTGAACGCTCAGCCCGCTAACCACGTGGAATAACCTAGAAGTATTTGAAAAAAAAAGAATAAAAATGGGTGAAACGTGATCAAGCAGAAGGTTTGGGAATAGCAAGAGCTCAGGTAGGCCACTGAGTGAGGCACATTGTCCTTTCTGATAGCATTTCTAACCATCAATTTGAATGACCGGTATGCAACATCTACCCATATTACTCAACGAACTAGTGACAGCCACCATACTCCGTGACATGGTTGTTGGTTGACCACCACGTGGTTTTATCTAACTGCTCGTGATCCTAGTAAATAATGCCTGATGTGGAATAAGTGCAGTTGGCATGCGGAGTACGTGAATCAACTATCATAGACTGTGCAAATTATAGCAGACATTAAGAAAGAATATGTACCGACGGGCAAATGCGGCCTGCGGCACAGTACTGATATGCCACCCGATTGTGAAAATCCCTACTGTGCCACTGGTTAGTAATTTGGCAGATATGCTGAACTAGAAAAGACCCAATAGTGAAAGATTTGGATTGTGGCTGGAGTTCAACTAGCCACGGTAACAGAATGTTAAGACGCGGAAACCGTTTTACTAGCTGAGCTACGAAGATCGGTTAAGGGCTGAAACTTTTCACATCATCACTATCACTGTCACTTACTATGACGATTATCATTATCCGCATCATCATCAGTTGGAAATAAATACAAATATGTGAAGAACAGGAGGCAAAACGAATAAGAGAATAACGGAGCTGCATGAAAAAGGAAATGGAGAGTAGATAGCCTTGAACAACAAGCTCGCCAGTGTATGTGAAATACTACGATGCCAGGGAGTGTTTTCAACAGGCAATGTGGGTGGTTGCGAACTCCCATTCCAGGTAGACGGTAGCAGGACTGTCAAGGCTTTCACACACAGTGACCACATCATCGCCCGGCCACTTCACGGTTTCTTCCAATCATTATCGACCAAACTGAACGAGGCACGGTGCGACAGACGCTCCATCACCAAACGCGTTACACGGATTAACCAGCGCAGACTAAGAACTTTCACTACATTAGTTATCGCCTATGAAACTGAGGATTCTTCAAATACGCGCCGGCGGACCGTCACGTTGGTTATACCATCGGCTCATTTGACACGGGCTAACTGGCGGGGACGGCGGTGATCTTTACGCACCATCTATTTCACATACGGTCTCTCTCACTTACACCGACTCGACGACCAGTAGAAACGCGGATCAGGGAAAAAAACTTTCTGCTATTCTCCGATAAAAAAAGGCTTTTTCCATCTCTTTCGATTGTTCCACCAAGTATTGCTCATGGTCCTTACGAAAACTCTAAGTAAGTTTACGTTTAAGCTCTCAGCGGTCATCACAGTATTTAAAACCAAGTGGGATCGAGCGACGCTTGTTCATGAGGTTTATCGATGTGATGGAAATCTAGTTCTGCCGAAACTGAACAGCTCCATCGGAACATGCCTGTTCACAGCATGCTTTCATAGCTTCGGTGATTTGTTCCCAGTGTTCATTAGAATCACTCATCTGACTCGAACTGGGCAATTTGTTCATCAACGACTTTTGATTAGCGTTCTCTACATCCTCATCACTCGAATGCCAG
>LUCH01004211.1:0-16431 GCA_013368495.1 Paragonimus heterotremus | reverse complement strand
CTCCTCTTCCTGATATGGAAGACAGCAATGCCGCAACTATAAAAATAGTTCTGCTGTATGCCCATAGGATCGTGCCTCGCTACCTAAGCACTCCTATGCGGTCAGTAGTACGACATACAGTCCTATGAGTGTAACTGCTTTTCATTTGATTGTTCTCCTTTAGCCTGCCTGACAAGGTTGCACCTGGAAGGACCGGAGTCCTAGTCAGCATAGCCCGTCGAATCAAAACAGTGCACAAGCCCGACCACCTCGCCAAGGTAGCAGTATAGGTCGGGACTACCCCGGTGGGTGAAGCGGTCGACAATCTTGGGCAACCAAGATTATTGCGATTCGCTGAGACAGTCGCAATCAATCGACTGCAATCGGCTTTATGTGTTCAAAAAAACGATCATCAACAAACCTGACCACGGTCTGGGTTTTATGAACTTTCTTAACCCACCGACCGACTGCTCACCTCACCCCATCTCCACTTGTTGGATATAAAAAGCCGTCATGTTACTGTAATTTTGATATTGGTGAGTCTGTACAGAAAGCCTGTATCTACCACGCCCCGTGTTCTAACTGCTTTGTTCAGACTTCTGAACGGGACGGACTGTTTCAAATGGTTTAGAATAGATTAAGTAGATTTTCAGTGTAATTCTGGCGCACGCCATTGACTCGGATATCACTGGAGCTGGCTTCGAGTCAGCTGACAACTTGATTTGCCGTCGGAAACATTATAACCGATATGGTATTGATCGGAATCCAACTGGACAATCCCAACCCACATGCTTGGAAAGTAGTTGTCCAGGACCGGTGATAATTCTAACTTCTGGTCGAGGATTGGACAACCCGGAAGTAGATTTTGACATCGAAAGACCACCTTCTCCAAACAAATGTGTTGACCCAGTTTAATGAAAAAACAGCAACCACTGTAATATGACTTGTTACGTAATCGGTCCGATGATAACAGACTCAAAACGGTTCGTCAAACCAATTTTATGCACATCTGCTTTTGGAACAAGACCAGCACTGGTGTCACTCAGTTCTCAAAGTGCAGGTAATCACTTCAAAATCACAATGTTCTATCCACAAAAGTGGACTTTCGGTACAACCTGTTCAATACTGAGTCAAGCCTTAGGGTGAGGGTGGGTAACACTTCATCGAGGAAAAATCATCTGGCGATCAAGGTGGCTACAATGAACGCACTGAGCCATTGTTCTACATCAGGTGGAACAGCCGCATATCAGCGATATATTTAGAATAGACAGACCCAAACAGGATAGCCGACATTATTTTAATACGAGAGGATGTGGTTATTCCAACGAACGTCGCACACAGTTGTACAGGCGAGTTCAATACGAGATCACTTGTAGAGTTTAAAACCTCTCATTTTCAAGCACCACACCTATTGGTCATAAGGTAAAACGTTGTCCAACGGCGTTGAATGCCCATTTCAAGAAGTACTGCCCAGCATAACAGAAAAGTTTATCCAGTAAAACGTTGTTTTCAAGCGGATGCCCCCAAAAACCTACAGACGCTCGCATCAGAGACCCGAAAGGAATCTGAGGCATTCGGTGCTAGGATGGAGTTTCACGACACGGTCGGTAGCAGTTGACGAAAGCTGTGTCACGACGAATCGTGCATAACTTGTAACTCACTTTTCCTTTCTGTCTTCGTCTTGGGAATGTATTTTACAAAAGCCACAGTGAATTCACACAATAGATACCCGTTAATTTGCAGATATAATGACACTTACGCTGACACAGCGGATCAGCGGAAGATCGAATACTTCAAATGGTTGGTGTAGTAAGTGACAGCCAAAGGTAAGACAAACAAAACCTAGTGCAGTTGGTCGCGAAACACACATTTGTGACAATGTATAGACTCTGTAAACTTCTTACGTAGTGCCGGTCTCAAAACCTTGGACATTAGTAAAGCCATACTGGTCAGGCTGCGTACACCGGCATTGTGTGGCTTCCGCCATCACTGTACTCTGGTTTCGACATTTCATTCAATATCCTGCTCACTTGTTCTACCATCTGCAATGACGATGTTGAACGGAAGGTAACGTAAACACCTCGACGCTCTGACGATCATGTAGATTATTCGAAATATGTCGTGGTGAGTACAGCAAGCGACAGAGATAACATCTACCTGGCTAGATAAGCTTCCATGATTGAGTAACGTGTTCTGTATGCCAACTAAACATTTGCCGAACTGGGAAATATTTGGTGAGACCACCAGCGTTGGGCGAAACTCTAGGGTGAGCAAGCAACGAGGTGATCATGAAATGTGAAGACCTTAACCGTTCCGTTGAGTAAAGCGAGTGAGTGTCTCCGGCCGGCCTGGGGACTTCGTGGCTCCTCAAATAGCTAGTTGGAAGCGTTATCCGAGGCAGTAATGTGCTACAGTCAGTGATGTACCTGCATTCACAACATTTCTAGTTTTTCCCCCTAGTTTTTGTTCATTAATTTTTGATTTCTTTTCCTAGGTTATTTCATATTACTATTGCGATCAGCGGCGGCACGAGCCACAGTGCTTTCTGGTCAGGCACATGGCCATTATGCATTGAGTGAATGAGCAGATATTGAGCTAAAACCCTCAGTAAAACATTTCAAAAACCGCGATACCAGCAAGGTGGTCATCATCCTGTCTTATCTGAGCTAAATCGTTTTGAAGCTAACAGCTAAATAAGCCGAAAACACGTACAAATGACGAAACAATACAAAGTTGTCGTACTGTTTGAGAACTTTGAAACAGCTGGTTTCCTTCAAGAACTGTGACAATGAAATCGAAAGAAGGTAACAGCCAGATTTCGTGTTGACATCGCGGCTACCTTAGTGTGTAAGCGATTATCCGAGATGGGCACGCTGTAGATTAAGCCAACAACTTAATTCACACATCCAACACTTACTACTGTGCGGTTGCTTTTCGAATTTTCGTCTGTCTCGTTGTTTGTGTATGGTCTTTATAATGAAGCTAAATTTGTGCGCGTGCATTTGCAGTATAGGAGAAATGTTAGGCAGATTAAAAATAACGTCTTTCGAGCTGTGAGATAAAAGACCGTAACGTTGTTCAGAATATAATATGTCTGGAACGAAATGGCAATATGTTGATTGTGGGATCAAAATGCATGAGCAGATAGGTCATAAAGACTGAAAATGAGCATGCTGAACCTCATTCGAAGGCTATGTAAATGAGTAGTGGCTGGAAGATCCAGCACGTTTGATATAAAACCTCGTTAGTTCAGCTGAACACAGCTTTACATTTCTTTGGATTTATTGGGGGGAAGTTTCTTGGTTTATGTTACGCAAATGCCACAAAGAAATTTCGACGTCAAGATCAAAGAAATCCACCTGGTCTTACACACATGACCGTAGCCGCTATGGCGAAAACCCGATGTAGTGACTAGAAAGGTGACTTTAACTGAATAACTCTCAAAATCCGATTGCGCAGACATCTCAGCCTGATTCAGTAGTCAAAACCACGTGGCAGTAAATAGAAAATTGTCACAATCATGTGAGAACCAACCAAATTCAAAAATGTATCCAACCGAATTCGTTAAGCCACTGGAAAAAGATCGTGAAGGATAATGCTAGAATGCGAAGTAATGTCAACAGAGGCAGTTATGAAAATCCGGCGACAAATTGATGGGATAATGCGAACTAATCTGATGACTCAATGAGCAGACGCCTCCCAGCTGACGAAATAACTCGCTAGCCTATCGAGGAAGTCTCGTAACTCCTTCTCAGCATTACAAACTGGGATGAAGTCATCCGTAGATTCTAGACCTCGAAGTCGAACACTAACCAAGGAGACTTTAGGTTAATAATATAGAACTGTTATCTTTCTTGCGCAATATTCATTTGGCAGTTGCATAGGCCTGTCCGGTTCGGGCTTGAAGTCAGCAACCATTAACATTATGTGTATTAACTCATATAGGTGCAGTTTGCTTTAAATCATACCCACACGTATCATGACAAGAAAACGGGTTGGCAAAAAAGTAAACAGGCAACAAGATATGAAGAAGAGTTCACAGTCTTCGAAATGCAAACACGTTGACGACTGCAACACATGACCAAGACCGGAAGCGCTTTCAGCCTTCGGTTTGAATCCGGGAGGGTGACACCTATAAACTTTATCCAGTGGAGCGATCAAGTCTTGAGTAATTCCTGACTAACTTATCGTTTGATGACTTTGCGATTTTATCCAACCGTTACCGACCAAGTTGAACAACGCGTGATGTGGTAGACGCCCTAACGACACTCAGAGTACGCGCCATAATCAGGTGGACATAACGTCGTCAATAAATGCAAACGTCCCCAAACGCACAATAACGTCTTCAGTTGGTTTCAGCAGCGAACTATGCTAAAGATTTGCCTTCGATTTGACAGATAAGGATCTAAAGCTCTGTAAGGAGAGAAGAGACTACTTAAAAAGTGTAAAAACCTATGAAGACATTGAGTAATCGATTTGTGTTCATTCGTCGTTCACAAGTAGCGGCTTACTTGACAAACTGGTACCTCTTCCGGGACCAGTTTTAACAACGTCTCGATCCAGGCGGTTGGTTCGCGCAACGGACAGAAATCGGTAACAACGCATCCAACACGCAGATTCCGCACGACCGTAAGCACCGACTCAGCGACAGCCAGCTCGTGGAAACATCCTTCAGAAAGGCCGGTATCAGATAAAGTGCGTTTCATACCAGTGGATACCGTAGAAACAGCGGTGTTGGCGTGGACCAAATGAAAAGGAATATTTAGCTTATTGCATTCCTATAAGGAGAGAAAAAAATAGGCGAAAACACCCAGAAACTTGGTGATACTAACCGGAAGTAACAGAACACGGGTAATTCACCATCTGTATACACTAGGACGAAAGAAGTGCTGGTGTTGTATAATCCTAAAACATCCAAAACAACGATAAATACTTTGTAGGTATGATCAGCTTATAACACCACAGATTATGAGGTTGTGATCAATGTGGCTACCGCCAGAGTGGAGGCAGGCCCATTCGTTACGTATTGCGGCGATCTTGCGACTAAGGTTTGTTCGAAGGTGGATACCTCAACGATTGCTGTGAATGTTGTTGTTATAAGAGACAGAAACTGGTGAGGCTGAGCTCAAGTCGGATAGTATCGACTGTGTATCCCAGAGCTTTTATGGTAGAACAGTCAACTATTAGATCAAACTATGGTTCACATCGTGGAAGATCATTATCATGGCTGGAAGCCTAGAACGGCGGTGTGATAAACGTCGGCCAGGAATCGAACAAGCGGTTTAACTAATGGTAGGTGTGAGAAGAACAGTAGCCATTGATGGTAGGAAAATTCAGAATAGGTGTAACAGCGAACCAAGCGGGCTTGGTTGGGACAATCGCATCCTGAAGATGTATGCGATTTGTCACCTGTACGAACAATTTCCTCATTATTCATGGATCTTGACGAAATATTCAACAGACATTCATCATGAACGAAAGAATGTGAATACATGTGTTCAAAATCACACCTTACCTCCTCAACTTCAGACAACCCCTCCAACATGAACGTGAAGTGTCTGAGTGTATCGGCTTGATAACGCGATGATAGGCAGAAGCAGGTGTGTAACGGAACACCAAACTTCAATGCCAACCTCTGAGCATATAGAAATGCCCAATTGTCTGAAGAGAAAGAGAATGAAGCGGAAAAAATCGATCTGAGACACTTCAAAACATTCGGCATCGCAAAATCTTCTAATGTAAGCTGGACTTGTCAACATGTTTCTTCCCGGGACAGGCTAAGCCAGAGAACTTATACATCACTCAATCTCTTGGTAATTGGAATAAGAGAAATAAAAACTGGTAGTACCGTTCTGAACACATAACCACAACGGTGGAAGACCACTGGTTAAAACTTGTGCCTAACTGTTGTACAATCAGGAAAACGAGCTCCAGCCCATAGTTTGGAGAGCCCACAAGGGCTAAAATTAATTCACAAAGCCTGCATAAAAACTTATAATAACATCTTGCAAATAACGGAATTGCAACGGAAAGAAACCTGTGAGACAGTCCTGGCTACCCACACTGCATTTACCCCAGACAACTGGACCGAACAACGGCGACACTCAGGGCACTGGACCCGATTAGCCGTCACTTTTCTTGACGTACCAAATCACAGATTCCGAATCACGGAGTCTCGGTTAGTCTACAGAGAACCGCCATCCTTCTATGCCCAGGCTAGTATTTGTCTACCACACTCTTCAATTCAAACGGTTATGACAGTACTGGCATCCTCAAAATATGATGCGGCCTTAAAGTAAGAAAGATTGAAACCACGTTGTTGAAGCCATAACACACGTCTTGTAATAGCATCGCCGCTTACAAGTTGATACTAATCAAAGCGTGTGAATGAGTGTAAATGTGTGTACAAACTTGGGAACCGTCTGGGTCCTACAATCTGAATAGTTACGTTGCGTAACAGCAGGAAAGTGGTGCTATTAAGTTAACTTTGTATGAGTTGAGTCCTGCATGGAAGTCCGCCTGTAAACGTGGATTGTCCTCGAGATAGGACTTTGTTTCATGCTACTCAACTGTAGGATAAACACAACCACGATTTTTAAAGGTTTGGCGGATATCGCGGAACATCAAGAAAGAAACTTAAATGGTGTCCTACTCAGCTATTAACCGAGTGAAAAGTTTACACTGACTCATCAGCCTCACAAATCTGGCTATCTGCAAATTTTAAAACTGTCCGAACTGTGTACTATCATGGAGAATACCAGTGGCATCAATGCTTGCAATCGATGCTTAACAGTCACAGAGACACAAATAAGGGAGGGTAAGCGGGCCCCCTTTTGAAGATAAAAAGAACGAGGCATAATACACAAGGACACCGAGATAAAAATCGAACATCAAACACCGAGATATCAAAGACTGCAAACAGATAACCATGCTGCAAATGAGAGTAAGGCGGTATTTGTGAAGCAACTCCCTTGCAGACTGTACCACCACGCCTCATTAACCTTCGTTACTTCAAAGACAACTCAGTCGAACAACGACATTCACGCTACCAAGTCCGATTAACCGTTACTTCCTTGACTGTCTCCAATATCAGATCCCGCAAGTCATGAAGATCGAGAAGGTGTGGCCGATTTACCATGGTTAACCTAGGGGTAAGTGTCACAATTCCTCTATACAAAATCAGCGCCTACACACTTTTAACCTAACTCCACCCGCCTGTAGCATTATAAAAAAAGGCACTCGACGTGGGTGATTATAGCTAGTGTTGTCAGTTTATGGTCTATCTGAGCATATTTACCTTGAAATCCTGGGTGAAAGGACCAAAGTTATCAAACATTGGCCTTCTGATTTTATCACAACTTACCCGGTGGTGCCCATCGGCGTGTGATTTGCCGCTGGCATCAACGAATGAATATTTGAAGACGGTTCATGTCATCCGTTCTGGTAGTGTTGTAAACCCTCTTAAACGACACGCTGGATCGTCCTTGCTACCGTAATGCGCTTGGCAGAATTCGGATTCTCGTCCCGGTAATAATTAACGCGAAGTCTCTGTCCCGAATAGTACTGCAACTGTCCCCGTATTCGCTCCCAAGACAAGCCAAAAGACGCGTGCAAAAAAAGACGTTTTATTCCGCCTCAAAACGGGTGCGACCAAGGCGAAAAAATACACAGTACTTATATGATGTGCAGTGGCCAAAAAGGACATTCCCGAATCATAAAAAGAGAAGGACATTTACCGGAAAGAATAGTTAGGGTCACTACTGGGTACAAAGGAGTAAAAAGTCTGACGGGTAAAAACTAGCCAAGCCCACCCTCTCGGCCACTCTGAGCAGGTCCGCTAACTAGGACAAAGTCAATCGTTTTTTTCTTTCTCACGGCGGAGGCGCCTTGGGACGGTAACATGGTGAGCGCCCTGACAGTTGGTTCACATTTAGAAGCCGTAGAGTAACGCCGCTCTCACACTTGCGCTATATACATACGCATTGGAGTTAAGAAAGACACCTCCTCCTTATTGCCACAAATACTTAGGCTGGCAAAGACCAGCCTAGGCATGGAAACATGGACCTCTGTTTCACTCACTCATACTTCTGTCGCTGCCGACCTAGCTCCCAAGGTGCACCAATCAATGGACACCCTTTATAACGTTGGTAGTGAACATCAGACTTAAGTATGAAAATTGCAGTCTTAGAGGAGAGTTGCAGGGCACATACAAAAGTATGTGGCAAAACGCGAGGTATCACCAAATGGCAAAACAGCGACAACTCGTCGTTGGCATAATCAGGGCCACTCGGTCCTCTATTAATCAGAAGGCGTACACAGGCATTCTGCGCCATTTTGTACGACAAAATCGACCGGAAATTGCGAGAGTGGGGGAACTCAGCATACGCTTTTGCTGACGCCGAACATATTGTACAGTTCCCGTAGATTGAAATCCAAGCGCAAGTATGGGAATAGAGTGCTGACAATAGTTTCACACTGATGACCGATAAACTCTTACACTTAAATGGTTCTAAAAGTGTTTATTACTCCACCAAGTTGAAGACACTTTTTCGGTTTGGAGAAGCAACCACTGGTGATCAGCAGTAAATAAGTTGTTTCAAGATTCAACGAGAGGTGAAACTTGGACTTGAATAAATTTCCATTCAGCACGAAAAATTCCCCGTTAATTGCCCCTCCCTTGCAGCAGGGATTTTGCGAAGCATAGTTAAAATCAGATTTTAGTCACTATCTCGATCAAGGTTCTCAACCTATGACTTTTGCAAGAGATCCGGATTCTCTTCCTGAATAAGCGAACTTTACCAATCGACTCCATTTCGGAGAGATGTTCTACAGTGTACACAGTAACTAAGGCAACTATGCGGTTTTTACTAATATTCCAGAACCCCTTTTTAAAACTGTCGGCATTAAGCCTTAAACCCTTTGACAGTCGGGGTACGGTCGCATATCCAGGTTAACAAGAGCGGTGAAAAAGAACTACGGATTAGGAAACGGCACTATACACACGTGGCCGTAACGCAACAGATACCGGATACCACCTGAAGTAGCCCTGGAAATCTCAGCGATCCGACTTTGACTTTACATGCTTACAGTGCATCAGCCGGTAGATGTCTACAGACGATGGTAAGGATCAGCGTAAAGAGCCTTTTCGAATTTCTCAAGGCAGAGGCAACCACAGTGCATCACCGTTTAGAAAAGCTTGTCGACTGGTAATCAGACCAAGTATGAGGCCCTTTTGAACAGCTCAACCTGTGATGTGAAGTGTCACAGGGGGTGTTTTTTCCTATTATCTAGTAACTCTGAAGGCCTTCAAATAGCCGGTACGTTTAATAATGACTACAGACTGTGTCGCATGTCACAGTATCTGTTGTTTGCGTCATTCCTGGGTTTCGGGTCCAGCAGAAATCGGGATCTGCTAAGTTCGATATATTAAGCCTGTCTTCTACACTAGTCTGGCATACAGAACTAATCTCTCGATTGGCAACCAGAGTGGTCGTTATCTAATGAAATTAGAAATGAACCGGCAGCATGAAGCGCATTGCTAGGATCCATACACGTGATCCAATAAAATTAGCGCTCCCAATTTCAGCCACGCCATGAGAAACCAACAGCTATATGGTCAGTTAAAAACAGACCCAACCCGAGGAGGACATTCAATGGATGTGCGTGTCGTAAAGCAGTGCTGGTTAAAAAAACCCTGTGTTCAGTGCAGGATTGCAACAGCCGCGTGTCATTATTCAGCCGATATAATACTAGTTTAACCTTACTCCACTGACGAGACTTGGCAACCTCCAACCATCAGATAGGGGCTCCCATATCTGCAGCCAGAACGACTATATCAGAATTACGTGTTGAGCGGAAGAAATTACCAAAATCCGAGTGGGATTCGTTTTCCACAGCAATATCGCAGTGACCCCCTGGGGCACAAGTGCACACAATGAGAATAATCGAGAGGTTGGCTTTCAGAGCCAATTTCAGAAGAGCCTCTTACTATGACATTAGCTAGTGTCGTGCATTACACCTATTACAACCTGATCTGGAGACGTCGGAAATGTACAGACCATGGATGTCTGCAGTCAGATAAACTGACTTGTTCTCGACTCCAGTCTTTGAAATGTGGCAAGCTTCAAATTTTAACGAGTTCTACGTAAGACCAACAACTGCCAACTGATTCTTCGATTGGGCGGTACCTAAGTTGAAAGCGCTCGTATTAATTTGCACTCTAAAATTAGAGTAAAATAACTGTAACGTGCAAGAGTCCGCAGAAATAAGTGTACGCAAGCCACCCTAAACGATTCGAATGAACAACTCGGTACTCCAGATGCTTCCAAAAACAAACACCAACTGACATTGATAACGATCATTTTAAGTTAAATAAAACTTGGCGTTTAGGCGCAGGACAACATACGTCTGCTAAACTAGTTGAATGATAGTAATGTTCGCGCTTTTTCTACCGTCGTAGACATCTCGCCGATTATGAGGTTGTAATAATCAGGGAGATGAAACAGCCAACAGTCTAAAGCGGCATGCTTACAATACCAAAGACAGCGACCCACTGGCGAATCGATACTTGCATTCGTAAAGTACAATTCCTACCATAAAAACTAACCACAACATACTTAGTATACACCGTGGTATTCAACCTTTGCAATTAAAGGAGAAGAAAACATCGCCAACCCAGGGAATGGAAGGAGGTTGCATATGAATCATGAGGTTTTCAACTTATAACAAAACAAGAGGTATGCACCGAGCTGTAACTCACCTTGAACGCGGTGGTCTCGGATCATCCAGTACAAAACACCACCCATACCTGCTTTGTCCGTCTTAGTCATACCGTCAAGTTCTGGGAATAAATTTGGTCCTTTCAACTGACGCACACGACATTTAGCAAACGGAAAGTCTCGTATGGAGCCACTCAAAGAATGGCGGCGCCGCATAATATTGATAGGCCAGCTAGCCAAATCCGTTTTGGCTATAAGTTTCAAGTCACCGGATACCGCGGACATCATACTGTAGTGAAAATATTCGTCAGCTAAAATTTGTTACCAGAGTGAGAGGGTATAATTCGTTGTGTCAGAATACGTGCATAAAATATCGCGAAGTAACTCACTGCGAAATTCCCCAGTAAATCAGTGTTTAACGTGACGTTCGCCCTAAAAACCTCATCTGTAAGTAATAGACAACCTCCACTAGCGTTAGTCACCTCCTACTTTACCCAGCCACTTTACGTACGAAGTTGGGTCGACAGCGATAGATCAGTGGTTGACGTAGATGTGTAACTACCATACAACCCTGGAAAGCAGGCCTCGTTTAGATATAAAAGAGCATAAAGCTGAACTATCGTCAGAATGCCCACATCTTGCGGATAAACACTCGACACACAGAAGTCATATCACTCATATTTTCCACCTCCGAAGCGTCACAAGCACGCACACAACTTAACTACATGCGTACTCACAAACTGTACTGTACAGTGGCCAGAGGCAATAAGACCTTTGAGTAGAATTGACGTTTTCAGTTTGCTTGGCTTTTATTCCACATTGATCAGCTGGCTTGAAAATCGGTTTGACAAAAATGTCCATGTTCCCTTTGGAATTCAGTACGTCTGCGTAACTCAGTGGCAGCACCTGCTTCCACCAACCCGCTTCAACGTATTTTCATATTCTAGCGAGCAAGCGTGTGATACACTAATTATTAAATGCAGGCAGTGTTCAACGATCACTTTGTATGCACCTTCAATTAACAGTTTAGGATGATCCAAAAGATAATAAGAGGCAACCACCAGAGACGACTTCCTCGTTTAATGAAAACCTATCCACAGTGGTTTATCCATGAAGCAGTGGCAATAGCGCTCCCCCTTAAGGATCCCAGGTGACACCGAGGCTGAATCTCGTGGTCAAGATAGAGTGGGAATTGCAAAAGGTTCCGAAGCAAAACAATGGTTGCACAATTGGATCCCAATGAACAGCCCCATATGAGCTTCCAGACCCAACACAGCCGTTAACGTCTGTCAATGCAAATCAGGAAAGGGTTGAATATTCATTATATCGGCGTAAACTCTAACGAACAGTCATTCATACGTTACCAAAAACGCATCCTACGACGTAATCGCCGATCTTCTGGAGTAAGTCAAACACTCAGTCGTCGTCATATCAACCAGTAACGTGAATGCTCAACTTGGTTCTTTTTCGAGATAAGAAGCGACTAGGTGTTACGCATGGTGTCCGAGAACAACGTCCTGGCAGTGGTAAAATACTGTTGCAATTAAGCGCGTCGCAAAGCATTGTATCTCTTGGTTAAGGACATAAACTAACTGAACACAAGCGGCTCTGTTTTGCCGTCGTGCACTTTGAAACAATCACCCGGACATTGATCAAGCTGTTGGTTATGCGTATCTCGTTTTACCATTTGCTCCGGGTCATACACTTGCAAAGGCACTACAATAAACCGGCATTTAAGCGAAGCCTGTATAAAAAAAACGCTTACCAGGAGACACTGGCGAACAAACTGCCCAGATTGGTTCGGCTGACAGAACCTAACTGTTGTATCCACGGGTCCTAGAGGCAGGCACTAATGTAGCCTACGTATAGCAAGGAGTAGACTGCAGATATCGTGTCGTGAATGTAGAACACAGGTATAGTTAGGAAGCAGTAGTGTATTGTAGCATGGAGGACAAGTGCACACCAGAAATCGTGCGCCACATCAGGCAGACGAGACTGTATGGTGAGGCGGTAGACTGTACAATGTCCATAAGCACAAGCGCGAGCTTGCATGTCCAATCGAAAAGGTTACATGACAAATCCAACAAGACGGACGCAAGACTGCAGGTGTATTGGCGTGCTATGAACAGTGAATCATACATATGGGCCTGCCGCACAAATGACACAACACCAAATAACACTGTCACATTGATAAACCTCATGAACAAACCTTACTCGTTCCGCCTGGATCTGAATATGACAGCCACAGATAACTTAAACATGCAATCACTAGAGGTTGTGTACACAATGAGCCCCAGACGATTTAAAGACAGCAGCGGTGAGCATTTTCGACTGAAGATCACATAATGCTGCTTTTCTTAATTCATGGTTGTGGTGACCGTCAAGATGGAGAAAGCAAGACGAAATGGCTCCAGAACGACTAGTTACTGCGCTTCAAACGACCTCCGGAAGTGCCGGAGAGTAATAAGACACCTGGACCATTCCTTTTGTCTTTTCAAGAATAGTGGAGGAAAGCTGTCTGAAGTGATGAACCTCAGTCGCGCAGTTCGGGAAATTGAATAGTAACCTCGCGATTAGTGCTGTTCAACGGTAATTCCGGCTTAAGAAAGTGGGCCAGAAGTTCGTGATAGCCTCACAGGCATCAATTTAGTAAGTATTGCGTCAGTTCAACAAACAAGCGCGGAGGACAGACATGGTATCTACCTGTAGTGTACAGCGATCGTGTGGCTTCTCTAGGGATCCCGGCTGCAACCGTGTTTTCCCACTTGTCTGTTTTGTACGCATGATTCTGTGTAATTCCGTTACAGGAGGCCTGAAACGAACTCAGTACCACTTTCTTCAGTCGTGCAGCTAATGACACGCAGCGAGTACTTACCATTTTCTTAGCGTTTTATCCGTCCTTCCAGTTTACAAGGTCGTTTAACCCGGACCTTTTCGAGCGTTGTTTAACGCATTCGAAGGTTCCAAGCACTTTTCGCTGGGTGCGCTTTTGAGTGCCGCCGAGTAGGCTGGAGCGCACCTCGCGCTTCCCTTATTTCTTTTTGTTGCTGTTGTTGGTCCCAAACTACGGTAACACTAACCACTTATCGTATTTTCAAACACTACCGGAAATATAGTTTGTTTCTAAACCCTACTGCTTTCTTTTAGTTCGATACCTGTTGAGACTAAGTTTCAAATGCTCTTCAAAAAATGCGTTTTAAACTGTTAGTGGACGAGGGTCAAGCGCATACCCTCTTGTCCATTACACGTCCGACCGAAAGTACGTTGGTCAATTTTTAGTCCGTGGTGGGTCTTGAAAAGCGTCGGCGTTCTTGCTGGCATTCGACGGTGGTGGTCTGTGAAGAATTAAAGATTACTTTCAATTCGGTTGCTCGTGATTCAGCTATTGATACACGGGCTCGAGTCAGAGACCCAAAGTACCCGGATCGAGTCGGTTTTTCTTGCTGTGTCAAGCAGGTATCTGTTGACCTGAAAGGCAGACATTGAAAACAGAGTGCAGAACCGCTCTTGGGGATTACAGCAAATACTAAGAACAGAGCAAAATTACTCGGACAAAAATGTTTTGAGCGAGTGAGAATTAGGCGCTGTTTTAAAGCGCTCTAGAAACGTTGCTAACGTCTTCAGAAGGAAGGCTGTTTCACTGGTTAATAACCCTATAAGAAAAGAACTCTTGCCTAAAGAGGGTCCAAGGACGAGGCTTTCAGCGATTTGTTCACGGGTTCGAGGTTGGAGGCCCAAGTTACATGGATCCAGTCAGTTTGTACGTCTCGATGTCAGCGGTTTTCCGTTGACCTAAAAGGCAATCATTGAAAACAGGGTGTAGCACCGCTCTTGGGGGTTACAGAGAAGACCGAGAACAGTGAAATATTAATTTAACAAAAAAGTGTAAAATACCAATCTAACAATTTCTCAAGTATGTGAGAATCTAGTAACACTTTGAAGCGGTCCCTAGAAGAACAGCTAACAACCTCCAATTGAAGGTCGTTTCAATGGTTGACAACATTGTAAGAGAAGTGTTGCCTATGGGGTGTACTGGGTCGAAGCTTATAGAGCTTCTTGTCGTAACCCCTTCGACTGCTATCAGCTACTGAAGTAAAGAACTGGTGCACGAGTCCTATGCTAAAGAAAAAGTGCGTAAAGATTGAGTCACCGCGGAGTCTCCGAAATTCAAGTGGATGAAGATCAAGAATTTCAAGACGAGACTCGTAAGAGGAATGCCGCAGGTCAGTGACCATTTTGGTGTCTATTCGCTGAACACGCTCGATGGCGAGTATATCCTCCTTTAAGCCGGTGTATACGACTAGATTAGCATACTCAAGCAATGGTCTTATATAGACCCCGCAAAGCGATTGAAAAGCATGCCTATCTATGCAGGGAAAGGTTCTTTTTATAATCCAGGAGTCCCAAATCTCTTTTTGGCGGTCATTTGGTGGTGATACGGAAAGGATAAATTAGTCGAAAACCAAATCTCTTGGTCCTTTTTAAGAACAACTTTCGTGATATCCATTACAATTTGTGCACCAAATATCACGAATAGGTTCCCCGAGTCTTCTCCAAGCGGAATAGATGCACATTAACTGTCATTTAGAGGAAGACTCCAGTCAGGCTTGAAAAGCTTCCTGTTACGTCCTCTCCGGCCGTCATCATTCGCTGTGATGAACTATCCAACGAAAATTACGCTAAAGAAGGAGTGTGGGAATTAAATAACCGTGGACTCGTCGAGATACAGATGGATACAAATCAAGAACTTCAAGTCATGGCGTCCTCTGGAACCGTCCTCTTCGTAAAGCAGTCTCAGGGAAACAAGTGAATTTGTTATCGCTGTACGTTCAGATGACTAGTGTCTTGGAAACTCAGCACTTATAGTGATATTAGCCAACGGTGTCCGACCTTCTCTTATTCAACTTTGTCATGAACGACAATCTTGAGGTTGCGCTTAAAGAATCAAAAGTATTTGGTACTGGGTTTCATCCTGACATTATGTTGGCCAATATGGAGTGTGCAGCTGGTAGTGTCTTGCTTAGCCTCTCTGCCGAAGATATCAGGCTGATCGATATGAAATGGATCCCACACATCCAAAGGACGTAGGCTTACGGAACGTGGTAGTTAAAATGTCCTAGTGAAAAGCATAAGACGTTGCGTGTGTGCCCAAATGGACCATGTGGACAAATCAGAAGCGCCGAAATCCCCAGAACACACGGGATGACAGAACTACAGAAATCATCATCATCATCATAGACAGTAATACATCAGTGGTTCACACTGACGCTTAACTGCTACATACTTAGGTTATGATTACTCATGGTTGTGTGTGGGCTGAGATACTGCCAGGGCGCCCATACCTAGACAGGAGAACGATTAGGGTTCTCAACCAAAGCCTTTGGCTCAAAAGCCTATACCGCAAGGGAGCGGGTGAGTGGCAGTGTACCAGAACTGGTACGTTTTCCGGAAGAAGATGCCAAACTTCTTCCCACCTCCAACCTGGAGGACCAGGAGAGTGGTTTGTTAGACTTCTACCTATTGGCCTGCTTGGCATGAGTGACTCAATCGGTGTGGTGGCGACACCGTCCAGTTTAGCAAAATAGATCATCGAGATGCGCAAGCCGTCACACCGCGTCAAGGTCCAGAACGAACGAAGTTGTTTCCAGGAAGAAACGGCTTAGGCCAAAAATTGTCCAGTTTCTTGCACCAGTGGGTTTCTGAAGGCGCCCAGTGCAGCGACAATAATAAGAGA
>LUCH01004210.1:27135-53387 GCA_013368495.1 Paragonimus heterotremus | reverse complement strand
GAATCTTCTTACGAAGTCGAATGCAGGTATATGATGTCGGGTCTATATTGGTAATCCTCGTGAGTAGCTTCTTAATGCCATCGAGGTGAAGTTTATCTGGTACATTGAAAACGATTGTATTATATGTGCAACGCATCCGTTTTGTGGTTTATGTTGTCATTGTGTTGAGAAACATGCTTGCGCTCTCTAAGTTATCCATCTTGGGACTTTCCGGCACTTTGAAGATGTAAGATAGGGGGATTAGATTCCTCTTTAGAGAATCGAATACAGCATAGCTTGTTTTCAGTTGAGCCAGTTCAGCTTCCAATTGGGATACCTTACCAAATAACTCCGCCAATACATTGTCTAGGGGAGTAGAACAGTTCTTAGTTAGAGCCCTAGTAGCACGACCGTTCCCTGAGTGATCTCTGAGCATTCCCTGAGTGTTAGTTGAGCGTTCCCTGAGTGATCCCCGAGAGTTCTAAGGAGACACTTTGGGTACACTCAGGGACCGGTCGGGAGAAAATTTGCGCTCACCCCCGCAATACGATTTATTGGAATCCCACCTATATTTCGAGTGTCTAATATACCCAACCACGGTTAAATCTACCGTCTGCCTTCAGCAAACCTGTAACGAAATTCACATATCTTCGAATGAGTGAAAAACCGATATGATTAAATAATTTTTATAGTGAAAAAAAGATTGCGAGCAGTTACCAAGTAGTCCAATATATTAAAATGAACATTCACTTGTTTGTTCACATCCGCAAGAGCGTACTGTTCATTGAAGATCTTGAAATCTGTGGAAAAAACAAGTTATTAGCATGCGTTAGAAGTGGAATATCTTGGTTAATTGGCAAGATACCATAATAACTCACTTGGACAATCTGATGGAGAACTTACAGTTGTTTCGGAAAATGAAACACTCATTCATAAATGCATCCGGGATAATGTTAGAAATTCCGTTGAACCTGTGCAAAATCCACTTCCTGCAGGCAATGGAAGTGGAATCTCAGCAAATAAAGATACAACAATCTCATCCAGAAATTCTCGAAACTTACCTCAGAATAATCAGTATGGATAACTTGTTAGCCAGGTTCATTGACGGAGCCAACCTGCAGGCAAAATACCACATGCCAAGGTGCACAGCAAAATCCAACATGGACGTGCTGCCGCCTTGGCGCGCTGTGAAATTGAGCGTGTTGATGAGTTTAAACAAAATTTTTTTGTGCCAAAGGCGCGTTGTGATTAATTTTCTGATAGAATGCGAATTTACTAAAGCCGACATTAGTCAAAAGAGTGCGATAGTGTTCATTATTGGTTTTTGGTGTGTTCCAACTGGAACACTCAAAGCTCACTCAGGGAACGGCTGAGTGTTCCAGCGTGCTACTAGGGAGGGGTATTGGTGGGAACCACCAATTTATCTTCAACTCCTTTAAAGGCAGCTTCTTTGGAAAAGCCTTTACAAGTTTTGGGCCTGGAGCACTTGCCCTTAGGTCGTTCAATATCTACTTTAGAGCTAGAACAAGTGGTTTTGATGCCAGGCGATCTTGTTTGGCAACCGGTTTCGGTCGTAATAATTTGTTATATACGGATATTTTTTGGACAGACGTGGAAGTAGGTAAAATGTAAGCAGACTGTACGGTGTAAAAGTTGTCAAAAAACAATTTTATGAGAAACTTCAAATTAAATATCCACGCGGTAATTACTTGCCCTTTTCGAATTGCGCGCGTGTGCAGCTCGTCGTTTACCAATCCATTTCCAAGAACAAGTGGAAAAACTGTTGGCGGAGATGTTGGAACGACGTGTCATCCTACCGTCAACATCCCCATGGGCGTCTCCGGTAGTGTTTGTTAAGAAAAAGGATGGTTCTTTAAGATTATGTGTTGACTACCATCAGTTTAATGCGGTGACTGAAGAAGATTCGTTTCCACTACCACCGATCGATGAAACTATTGGTGATGTTTCGGGAGCTGAATGGCTTAGCACCCTAGATTTGGCGTCTGATTATTGGCAAGTGGGAGTAAAGCTTAGTGATCGCACGAAACCCGCATTTTTGCTACAATCCGGTCTGTATCAATTCGGAACCCTGACATTCGGATTAACGAATGCGCCGGCCACCTTCTAGAGGTTAATGCAACAGGTGCTGTGTGATCTAGTCCCTAAACAGCGCCCGGTCTGTTTGGATGATGTGATTATCCATGGACGATCTATTGATGAACATTTGTATAATTTATCCAACGTCCTTTTCAAACTAAGTTAGACCGTATTGAAGTTAAATCCTACGAAATGTTCTTTTATGCAGACCGAAGTGAAATACCTAGGACACGTCATCTCCAGAGCCGGTGTGGGTTTTGATCCCGAAAATGGACTTAAGATGGAAGAATGGCCAAATCCTGTAAGTGTTGCCGAGGTCCGCAGTTTCTTTGGGTTATCTTCTTATTATCGACGGTTTGTTCCCGGATTTTCTCACATGGCTAAACCCATTAACGACGCTGACTGAGAAAGGACGTTTGTTCGATTGGTCTGAGAAGTGTCAACAGTCGTTTGACCGGGTAAAAGATGCATTACGTACTGCCCCTATTCTAGCACTTTTGGATACCCAGGCAGTCGCGAAAGTGTTTCTCCTGGGCACGGACGCAACTGAAGCTGCCATAGAGGCTGTCCTGTTTCAGTTAGATGATAACGATGCTGAGCGCGTCATTGCATATGGAAACAGAAGCCTCAAACAAAACTGAAAGGAACTGTTGTACCACTACGGAGGAGATGTTAGCCTAGGTATGTTTTATCAAACACTTCCGCCATTATCTGCTAGGGTGACGTCTCTTGGTTCGAACGGACCATTCATTTCTTCAATGGCTGAGAAATTTCAGAGATCCGGAGGAACTGGTTGCCCGTTGGTAAGAATTCTTACAAGATTATGACCTTGAATGCAAACAGGCCTAAATTACGTCACCGAAACGCTGAGACATTGTTTAGACGACCGAATCGCGGTCACAGAGACTGCCTGTCATGCTCGGCCAGTTACTCTTCGATGATTACTGTCAGACCGGAGGAGGGTGGTCGATGGGTAATCAACAGAAGCAATGATGCTGATCTACAAATCATATACAACCGAATGAAAAAGGGGGCCACGCGCGACCGCCGAAGAAATGGCGGGATGCAGTTGGGAGGCGCGTTGTTTATGGTTATTGTGGCTCCATTTCTATATAGTCGATGGTGCTCCATACTACCAATACGGCCTCCAGTATGATGTCATGATTGTAGTCCGCGAATCAGCGGTTCGTATGGTTTTGGAAGAGTTTCATGAGAATTTGGGGCATGCGGGCCAGAACAAATCGGAAGCTGCGGCAAGATTGCACTTCTGGCGGCCTCACCAACGAATGGACGTGAGAAATATGTACGGTAATTATAAGCTCTGTGCACGGATTTAAAGCCCTAAGAGATGGCAGTGTGCACCGTTACAGAGTATGTTTACGGGATACCCGAATGAGGAAGTGGAACCTGATATTTTTGGACCACTGCCGGAGACTAGCCGGGGAAACAGATACATCCTAGTGATGGTAGGTCATTTCACCAAGTGGTGCGAAGCCGTGCCAGTTTCAAGAGTAGATGGTGTAACAACCGCCAAATTCGTCTTTGAAAATTGGATTTCGCGCTGGGGTGCTCCGACTCAGCTGCATTCTGATCGATGATCAAATTCGGAAGGTGCGTGGATGCATGAACTTTATAGAATATTAGGCATGCTAAAAACGAGGATGAGCGCCTATAACTCACAGGACAATGATGTCGTGGAACGCGTCAGTCGCACGCTGAAGTCTCTTCTAAAGGAGTTCGTAAATTCAGAGAACACCAGATCGCCGGACGAAGCCGTTTCTCATTGCCTACCTGCCTACCGGGCTAGCCTTCATTTCTCTGCAGCATAATCCCACACTGTCTGTTGACAGGAGGGGAAATGTGGCTGCCATCTGATTTTCTTGTTCCTAGGTTTTTTGCCAGATAACCTGTTCATTTCGGATTACTGCACCCAACTATGTGACTGATTGATGAAGGTATTTACCTAAACGCGTAAATACCTGTGTACGGCCAAGCGGAGGCAAAAGGATTATTATGATAAGAAGGCATATGGGAGCCCCCTGCAACCAAGTGATAAGGTTTGGCTACATACGGAAGCGTCGTAGACTGGGGTTCCCAGAAAGTTGTTTCGTGAATGGAAGGGACCATGTATTGTACACGAGGTTATTTCCGAATCCACCTGTACTATACAAGAGGCCAACAATGGCCGGTCTGGGTTCAGAGTAGTACACTCCAATCGGCTGAAGCCAGATAGTGCGGGACGAGATCGGCCGACTAATGGGGACGAATGGAAGTTGCTGGGGAGTGCATTATACCGCCAGAAGGAGGACTGTCAGAAGCACTGTGGCCAGTGAATTCGACGGAAGGGAGTAGTGTAATACCATTCAGTGTGCCGCCATCCTGTTTGACCACACACACTCCATTCCGCCTCTTTTCAGGTCCTCGAACAGGCGGGCTGGCCGCGTCTATGCACGAGGCTGAGGAAGATGACCAACCAGAGTCCGAGGTCGGCGGTCAGTGAGTGTGAGGCTACTTCTGAAAGGTGGTTTGCTTCCGGACCGTACGGTCCCCTATATATATACGGACAAGGACACGGTGTGAACTGAATCTCCTTCGGTATCTGTGTTATGTTAATACACGTTCCTTGTTGCCTTGTGACTTGTCTCTTTTTGTGTGAGGTAGTCCTTATTTCGCTTCCATCACGAACGTTGAACATTGTGTGTTTTGTTGCTCGTGACTGACTCATTGGAATCTTACAATCGGTAGGTAGTAAATGCCTCTACTATCTTTTGGTTGAAAAAAATTTGCTACTGAAGTTGTTGAAATTTTGTGACATGTTTCAGTTCCAGAAATATTAGAATTCTGTCGCATGGACATTTTTCGCTCCAGCCTTCCGAATGCGTAAGTATGGAGTGTGCGGTATTCCAATGGCGTAAGGATTATTGGAAAGATAACGAAAAGTTGCATTCTTCGTTATTTCAGTGAATTGAGGGTGGAATATAATGAAACTCAATGTCACAGACGTTGAAACATAATTTTAGTCAAATTTGGGCGTAATTAGGCGAGACGTGATTTTAAATTCAATAACCATGTTGTTGTTGAAACATGAGTAATAAGCCCTTTATAACTCTGCAAATGCGATGTACGTCTAAAAACCTACTTCACCGTAGGACAGTGCACAAAAACTGGACGAGCAAGCGGTGGCTACTTCGTTATATTCCCCATCTTCGTCATTCGTTGGTATTCAAATAGCACGCCTCAAATGGTCCCTTAGGGAACCCCTGGGGGCTTTGGGGGCTGGCCCCAAAATCGTTTTACTGCGCAAAAGCTAACTGACGCACCCAAATTCTCTCAACTACTACTCATTATTCTTTTAGTTCTTCCTATATAATGACTCCACCGCATTCGCGTTGATCCCTAATCTGTCGGACGGCCCACCAATGCTGGAATACAAGCGACAATGATACGTAGTGAATGCATGCACATTCATTGTCCATAATCATAAACCTACAACACGGTTGTCCGGATCGGTAAACTGGTTTATCTATCCACAACTGGTTGACAGTGCAAATCAGATCTTCGTTCATTGATCTCCGTTGTCCATATGGACGGCCTTTCTTCGAAGAGCATCTGCAAGGTAACGGATAAGATATTGTAAATGTGGACATCAGTGAAGCAGATTAACATAGTGTTTCTGATTGATTGCGCAACAAGCGATAGCTAATGTTGGTTCACGTGGCCTACTGAATGTGACACAATTAACAAATTGTTGCAGTTTGCAAGCGAGAGTACACAGTTATAGATAATAATCCTTCTTACCTGATCTGCGGAGTTATAAGTTGAGTGCAAATATTTCAGTGATTTGAAATGTGATAAGAAAATAAATGTGATGACAGTTTACATAGCAATGCGCAGTACTACCTACCACATGTCAAATTCGCTCGTAATATCTATCGCATATTGTTAAGGTTCCAGTTTTGTGATGGAAATGGGTATGCGGCATACAAATCTGAAAGCAGATGTTCAAATAAATACATGTTTACGCAGACAACAGTAACGGATAAGTTTTCTTTTATTTATTGAAAGTATGCAAAATAGGAGCAGAAACATTAGTTGTTGCATGAGGAATGCAGAGACATTAACCAATGATGCAAATGATCCACTTCGTGCAGGTGATGGGCGAGTCGGCGGTAATTAGCTGAATAAACAGATCACTGGAATCGGGTGAGGATCGAAAATGGGGGCAGTTTACTAAATAATGTGTATAAGTCTGTAATAGACGCGAACACTATGAAATCTGGGTGTGAACACGAGGTTAAGTGTGATGAAAGAAAAAACAACTCACCCACAATAGTTCATAAAGGTGGTTTGTTTAGGGTTCCACTACAGTGGATGAAGGTTTCCAATGGATGCGATTTGTCGTGTTGCTCCAAAGAGATTTTGAGCTCACAGCGGAGATAACCGCGACGACAGGTAAATTCGGAAACATGCTGAAGTCAGTGGTTGACTGCGTTAGTCTTTAACTCTCCAGAAGTAAGTATATAAGCGACATGAAACGCAGAAAAAGGGCAGGACTCGCGAATTTGGAGATAGATTTCCTTTTTATTGATTCATTCGATTCACACTGACTTAACATCAGTTGTACATGTGAAGTTGAGGAGGGAGAAGGGTGTAGAGAACAATAGAAAGAATGAACCACAAAATACTCTACAAGGAGCAACGAAACGACACTGCGTTGCATGAACCTCCTACACTTCCGGCAAATAGCTGACACCAAACGGCGATCATTTATTTTTTGTTGAACATAATCAATATTGCGCAAAAACACAATGACAACGAAAAGCAGATCACGACAACCTACCGGCGTTCTAAGTCAACTGAAGCTGAGCGTAAGCATTTGTGATAGATTAATGCATTAAAACAAAACCGGGCATGATAACGTGTGGACGCCAACATCAACAACAGAAGTGGGGGCACTGCAAGAAGTATGCGGCATCAGATAGTGTCACCTAATTACCGTGAAAAGCCCAAGTATATACAAAGCCCCATTTTGCCTTAATAAAATGGGGCAGTGTGCTGCGTTGTATATATACTAACCAGTTGTTTTACCACTTTCGGGGAATTTTGCATGGAATCATGAAGTAGGCTGAAATGGATGTGAAGTGATCTGCTGAGAGAATGCAAAAAAATTTCAGCCAGAAAAGATTACCAAAATTACAATTGTTCCGTCCATCTGTACCACCTCACCAGTTATGACAAACTGTACTCCATGCTTAGACACAACTGCAAAACGGTTCTCTATGCTGAAACACATGAATAGAAAGGGGAATTCACTGAGGATAAAAACGTGGAGATATCAGCATGAATTGTGCACTCGATGCTTGTAGAAAAAAGTGCATACTACCTTCGCCTTTTCTCGGCACAGAATGTAGTGTTTGGCTTTCACGTGTTGTGATTGTCCTTACGGATGATTGAAGGCGGGTTGGCTCAGTCGATGCGCGCGTGTGTGCGTGCATGTGGCCTTGCCTCTCGTAGTGTTGAGAGAACAAAGCGTCACTGTCCGTCGGGTGAGTGAAGGTAAGATACGCGTAGCCGAGCCTGTGCGTGCAGAGTGGACAGGGCCCGCTGAATATCAAGCCGACCTGTGGAGCGCGTGATTTGTCTGTGAACTTGGGAATAAACCAGGGATACGTGAGTGAGTGAGACAGACAATATGTGGTCTGCTGACCAGATGTAGGGCGAATTGGTGGCTAGTATTGAGCCCTTGGGTAATGAACCGTTACAACATCACTTCTCGCTTCACACGGTTGATATTAGCTTAATGGTCAAGGCCATGCCAGAACTTGGATTTTTAAGGATAGACAAAATGAACATTCGAGGATTTTCGCCATTATTTGATGTTGGCAGTTCCAGAAAATTATGCAGGAACTTCAATCGAGATGAGAGGAGATAGGGGCGCCCAAACTTTTGCGGAGAAATGGACGATCTTCTGGGTCGGACTTCGTTATTTTCTCAAAATGGACGAAATTCCGCACATCTCGCGAATTGTCAAACCAGTACTGGATTTTGATTGTCCGGGCGTTATGAAATGTTGTCTTGCGCTGTAATTAGTCAAAAATTAAAGGCAAAATTATGTGATAAGCGGAACAATGTAAAATGATCATGCAAAGTATGACGAATAATGGAATCTGATATTTTCTGACCAAACCTTTTATATAAAATTCATAATTTTGTGTTAGTTAATAAAACATATGCCTATGGCAAATAGCTGTTATCGTATAGCGCCTAAAGTGATCGCTTAACAGCTTTTCCTAGTACATGATTACAGCCGAAGTTCGATGCTGACTTTGTATACACGGCCGATACATAGGATGGAAAGAATGTTCAGCAGCGAGGAAAGATTGCCATATGGTGTTTTAGGATAGGCAGAAGCACAGATCCGAAGAGTAGTTTCCTGTTGTCCATCCACATAAACGAGTGCGAGTGAAATTGGTGTTTAACAATAAACCGAACGTCACTGGATAAGGCAAGTAGAGCCAAAACTCTAGGATTAGGTTAAGCTAATTTTTGGATCTGGACTCACGTAAAGCAGAGGACCTCAACAAATAGCCGTTGCACGGGATTCGGCCTGAAGGTGGTTCAGAAGAGAAAAAAAAGTATAAAAGCCTGATCAATCAAATGCTAAAAGTGACCACAATAAGGTAATATCAAAGAAAAGTTGTGACGGTAAGGGATAAGCTCAAAAGATAAGCGTACAAATAGAACGGAAGAGGCATCAGTAAAATAAGAGCTACCAACTGATGAGTCGAGGTCCGCTGGATTGAATAGACCATCACAAGAGAAAACGACAACGCCAGAGGTTCGGTTAGTTAGATGACCTATAAATAATTCCACAAGCGACGTGGGATGACAAAAGTTGAGCGTCGGCAGATCAGCTGATACGCGGAACTGAAATATTTCACCGTCCAGCCACTTTACCAAAAACCCACACAAGTGAAGAAGACAAAGACAATGCGCGGTAACTCCAGTTTATTCATGTTGACGATTCAATTCAAAAAGTGATGGAAAATGTTGTGTAACGAACAAGCTCGTTTTCAGTGATTCATCATGAGGCTGAATACATCACATTTATATCACATTTAACAGGGGAATCATGAAAGGGGTAAACATGGATGGGTGGTTTATGAAGTCAGTCAGTTCAGTCTTAAGCAGGTGGAACTCCCCATACCACTCACTGGCTAAGTGGTTGTCACAGATTCTTGATCCCGTCGGGCAGAGACTTTCAAAGCACAGCACACGCGATTCCTTTGGTTTTGTTAATGCAATTACGGATACCGATTTAATGGGACAATCAATGTTTTCTCTTGAATTTGCGTCCTTGTTTACCAACGTTCCAAAACAGGAGACGATAGATTACCTGTGTGATTATATCGAGCATAGTGATATGGATATTCGGATACCCTCGATCGAACTCAAGCAGTCACTTTATCTGTGCACATACAACGTACGGTTTAAGTTCAACGAAGCAATTTATCGCCAAAAAGACGGTGTCGTAATGGGATCACCGTTGGGACCACTGTTTGCCGATATTTATATGTCGAAGTCGGAAAACGAACAACTGAGCTCAGCAGTGGGTCAATGCAATTTTTATATGACGTACGTTGACGACATCTTTTGTGTCCTTGATAATAGTGTAAATCCGACTGACATCGTGGCCACATTTAACTCCGCACACCGAAATTTGAACTTTACGTTAGAGACAGAAATGAATAACCGATTAGGCTTTTTGGATGTGTGTTTATGTCACCGTAATGGTAACTCAATTCAGCGCGCGATACACAGAAAGGATACGTGGAATGGTCAGTATGGTTAATTCGGTAGTTATGCACCGCTCGCCTTGAAAAGGAATCTAGTTAACTGTTTGAGAGGCAGAGCCACAAAGACTTTCACAAACGATGCAATTCCGGAAGAATTGGCGTTCATACGTACGATATTCATGCAAAATGGATACAAGAAAGATTAACAGGCAGAGCAATGAAACAGCGGGGTGACCGAGACCAGCTGCACCTAGTAGAAAAGAAAATCGTACACATCGGATTACCTCTCAAGGGCGATATGTTAGCCGAAACTATTACGCGTAGGCTCACGAATGCGATTAATGCGACATTTTACGCTGCTAAGTTGCGTGTCCACTTCACATGCAATCCGGTTTTGTACCCATGCCTAAAAGATAAAGTGCCTGCTTCTGCAGCCTCATCTTGTGCATACTCATTTACTTGTTCCTGTGGAACCAGTTACGTTGGCCGCACGACCAGACGCTTATCTGAACGGGTCCGGGAAAACCACCCAGCTTGGCTCAACAGTGGAATAACGAAATCTGTCAACAGTGCCACACCATCGCACCTGGTGGATTCCAATCATTACATTAATGTGACGGATGCATCTCGCCCACTCTACCGAATTAAGGTCACCCAGTCGATGGGATTCTGTTCACTGCAGAAGCTATTGGAATTCGTCTGTTTAACTCACCCATGTGCGTCCAGAAGCGTTTTGTTCAGACTCCCGATCTGTCTTGGCCATCCCTCCACCCCGTTAGCCTATCAGGAACCACTGTTCAAGTGGGTACTTGATGCAGTATAACATCGAGCTGACTGACTTCATAAACCACCCGTCCATGTTTACCACCTTCATGATTCCCCTGTGAAATGTGATATAAATATGATGTATTCAGCCTGATGATGAATCACTGCAAACGAGCGTGTTCGCTACATAGTAGTTTTCATGACCACGCTGGGGAGTTTTACGCGGTTTAAACAAGTCAAAAAGTGATATTGATGGTTTCAAGCAAGTGTACTGATGAATTTAACATATTTACTTAGATGCTGTTGCTTGGAAGTTTACTCCTCGATGGGGACCGCCATTTCGTAAGGCAGATCGCTGGAACTGTCAAGATCTGCCGGTAAAGTAATCAAGTCGGCGAATATGATGTTCTCCGCTGTGTCGTTGGTGTTTTCAAGAGGTATAGTGGCATGCTGGGGTGTGATGCAACAGGACGAAGCTTTACACTCAACTGGACCCGATTCATTATCCTTAGACATCGTCGCACCTTGTTTGAATGTGTCCTGAGTCACACGCTTGGAGGTGACGGTGTTGCGCAATAAGCGACTTTGACATTCCCTTTCAAGTGGCGTTCTATCTTGCATAATTCTTATCAGTTTAAGAGAGGTTTTGGACTTGATTAGGTTCTGACATTAGATGAACTGTCTCGCAATTGTTTCGTTCTGGAATTTGAACAAGGGCTGGCAGTAGATCTCTTGAGTCTCCTTACGAAGAGGAACGCGGGTATATGATGTCGGGTCTATATTAGTAACCCTCGTGAGTAGCTTTATAATGTCATCCAAGTGAAGCTTATATGGCCTGTTGAATACGATTGCATTATATGTGCAACGCATCCGTTTTGTGATTTATGTTGTCAATGTGTTGAGAATCATGCTTGCACTCTTTGTTATCCATCCTGGGACTTTCCGGCACTTTGAAGGTGTAAGATAGGGAGATGAGATTCTCTTTTACAGAATCGTATACAGCATAGCTTGTTTTTAGTTGGGCACGTTCAGCTTCCAATTGAGATAACTTACCAAATAACTCCGGGAGATAGAACAGCTCTTAATTAGAGGGGTATTGGTGGGAAGCACCAGCTTATCTTCACCCCCTTTAAAGGCAGCATCTTTGGAAGGACCTTCGCAAGATTTGGACCTAGAGCATTTGCCCTTAGGTCGTTCAACATCTATTTTAGAGCTAGAACAAATGGCCTTGACACCAGTCGATCCTGTCTGACGATCGGTTTTGGTCATCGTAATTTGTTATATAAGGTTTTTAGGTAGACGGGGACGTAGATAAAATGTAAGCAGTCTGTATGGTATAAAATTTATCAAAAATGACGTTTATATGAGAAACTTCAAATTAAATATCCACGCGGCAACCACTTGCCGTTTTCGAATCGCGCGCTGTCGTTGTGGTTCTAATGATTATCGATCGCTGTTTCCGCCAGTTTTAGACCTCACTGGTCGGGAAGTTTGAATCCTACTCAGGTGGTCTCTTGCCGTTTTCATTTTCAAACTTTGCACTGGGGTTTTATTTTCTTCTCGACTACTGTAGTATAATTAGTTCGGTTGGTGTTTTCCAGTCTATTTAATTTTTGTTCGTCGCGTTCCTCAACTTAGTTAGGTAATCTCGCATTACTAAGAACTTCCGAAATTAACGTTGCTAGCCACTACCTACCTAGTGTCGAGCGTATCTTGTCTCATTCCCCCTTTTAATCCGCCTCGGTGATTATCTTGCATACATGTTGAAGCAGTCTGCGTGCAGTTTGTGCTCTAAGCTTGTTCGCGCGAGAGACCACGCACGTCAGTGTAATCGCACCTAAATGTAAGGCAAGCCAGTTTAAAGAAGTGTCTACGTTAGTTGAAGTGGGCGCTGAGTCGCCAGTTTCGACTATCAATTACTCGCCTATGCAAGCCGTAACGAGCTTATCCACCAATAGGAGTCGTTCATGCGGCACACAGTTTTTAATGCCTGTAAACCAAGCTTTTAGGAGCAAAGACGGAAAAACGTACACCGTGGGGTACACGAGCTCTTTTCGAAATACTTGTATGACTAGATCTCAGCTCAGAGGAACTGACATAAGGTCGGATATATTCCTTCCATCGGCGAGTTAGTCTACAGCCGTAAATACAGATTCTTCCTCTATACCACCAACTGCAGCAACACTGCTGACGCTCTTTGAGGAATAAAGTTCTCAACCTGCTAAGATGAATGTGAACAATGAATTGCTTAGTATAAGGCCGGCCCACCTGCAGAATAAGTACGAGGTAGCTGTCGGCAGGAGGAGGAACGTCTTAATATACGGTATTCCCGAGCTCTACTCAAGAGGCAGCAAACAACGAGCATTTGCGCTGAGACGCCATCTGTCAATTATATTCTGAAGGGGGGATTATCAGGACATATCGGAATAGGTAAAGTGTTACGAGTGGGAAAATGGAACCAGGTGACCAACGTATCAGGGTAAACAAGACCGGTAGCTTTGGAACTCGCACACCCTTTCCATCGGGATCAGCTGCACGCGAGATCACTGAACATAAAGACTAAGTCAAACAACAAATTTGAAATCGTCCCAGACGCGCTAAAGCCTGCTTCTTCGAAAGATGTCCGTTCCCTGCACAAGCCGAAGGCACGAGACACCGATCGTTGCCCGCAGTTTGCTCTTCCTCTTATTACGAACAAGTCCTGCGCGAACATACAGATTCGTCCTGCGTATCTCATGGTCCCTAATAAAACATCACAAACGCGCAATCCGCCGCCGTCAAAAAGTGTAATCCGCCCTCGGGTATAGTCACCGATGGCTCCCCACCCCAGCATAAAGGACCCGATCGGTTGGAGCCCCAGCGTGTGAAAGCCTATTACACAAACGCCTGCAACCTAAACAACAAATTGAGTGGGTTACTCGCCCTATCTGGTGATTGCAACGTAATCGCCATCACAGAATCGTGGCTCAGAATGAATACACAGTACGAGGGGCTATATTCGGAAGGATATAGGAATCACAGACAAGGTGGACCGGACGAGAGGCAGGGAGGAGGGATGTTACTTTTAATTGTCGAAAGATGTGTGCAGCTGCAGGGCTCCTCTCTCAGTACACCGGACATTCAACCAGTAGAGGGTGTGATGAAGTCCAGCACACAGACCATCTCAGTCGTGTGTGTCCACCGTAGTCCAATGTCGCAAGCCGTCGAGGATGCGGAGCTTATATCTCTTTTGAGGGTCATCTCTGCTAAGCCACACACCCTGCTAATTCCTGGAGAACTCAACGCCGCTGGCATCGACCGGGAGGAGGAATCAGCCTCTGCAGGAAGTTTTGGAGCAAACCTGCTGGAATTCCTCCGTGATTCAACACTTGAGATGTAACTCGCGTTTCAGAATAGGCAGGCGCACTCACTGTTTGACCTAGTGGTGAACAGATACGAAAATCAGGTTACTTCACTTAGGATGGGTGTTCCTCCTGGGAAAAGTGACCATGTGACTATCACTTTTGAGTTCTGCATCAGATGGCAGTTGATATCTTCCAAATTAATACGCAACTTCGGAAGAGTTAAAATCGACAGATTGATCGTAGATGCAAAGTCTCTTTAGTGGAGTCATCCATCAGGAACGGTAGACGAAGTTTGGGAGCTGATTAAACGGAATCTACAAATTCCCACAGAAAAACACGCTCCGATGACCGGACCCCGCCCACAGGGCAAACCTCGTTGGTTGACAGCTAGAATAGGCAAGGCACACAGTAGGAAAAAGAGGGCTTGACTAGCTTTCAAAAAGCAAACTGGCCATGAGAGATTTTTGCTCCACCTTCGCGAAAGGGACAGCACGATTGAACATCAGAATAACGCACGAACCGCCCATGAATAAGCACTTGCTCGAAATACTAAACTGAACCCAAAGCGGTACTACGCATATGTCCAGGCTAAGCCAGTGATACGCAGGGAGACAGGTAGCCTGAAGCTCGCCAATGGCAACTTACTCACAGGTACTCATGAGAGAGCGGAACGTTTGGCGTTGCATTTCGCAGATGTCCACCGTAAGGATAGTCAGCAAAACCCTACCACAGACATGCCTTCTGTGCCGATCGTGGAAATGACTCACGAAGAGATCTCATCTGATGCGATAGAGAACATGCTGCGGCAGTTGAACACTCATAAAACCCCGGGGCCAGATGGCATTCACGCGGCTATTGTTCGTCCGTTAGCCAGTGTATTAGCCGTTCCAGTGACCAACCTGCTCAACCAATCTATCAACGAAGGTAGAGTGGCCCAGGATTGGCGTGAAGCAAATGTCATAACTCAGCACAAGGGCGGAAGCAGAGACAGTTGGTAACTATCGACCAGTGCGTCTTACTTGCATTCTACTGAAAGTGTGCGAAACAGCTGTTGGAAACAAAATTGCCAAACGCCTAACCGAAAACAAACTGTTGGATGCAAACCAACACAGATCCGTCAAGAAAGTCTTGTTTCTCCAACTTGTCATGCTTTCGGAATGAAATAACACAACGATTAGACAGAGGCGAACATGTGGAAGTATGTTATCTGGACTTCAGTAAGGCATTTGACTCGGTAAACCACCGATTGCTACTGCTGAAACTAGAGCATTACCGGATAACGTCTACTATAACTCGATGGATAGCGGATTTACTCTGCAACAGAGTGTTCAGAGTCACTGTCGGTGGGTCCAGCTCACAAACGTACCCTGTATTCGGCGGAGTGCCACGAAGGTCAATGCTCGGACCTCTACCGTTTCTACTTTACGTCAATGACCTGACTATATCCTTAGCATCTCCGTATCATGTTTACTGACGATTTGAAAATTGTCGGAAATCTAAGTCACAATATTGTCCAATCTGACTCAGTGAAGCTATCCGACTGGTCAGTAAAATGGAATTCACCCCTCAACCCAGAAAAATGTCTGCACCTGATTAAAGGCAGCAACAGGTCTACTCAAAGACAGCTTCCCAGCTCAGGCAACCCGAGCAAGCTGAAGCAAGTCACTGAAGCTAGAGACCTTGGGGTTCTAATCCAGAGTGACTTTAAACCCACGGTGCAGTGCGTTTTACCGGCGAAGAAAGCAAGGGGTTTACTTTTCCAGCTCATGGGAACCATCTCATCCAGAGAGCCGGAAGTAGTGATTCCGTTCTACAAAACGTTCGTTGGGCCTCATTTAGAGTATTGTATACAGGCCTAGAGTCCATGCCTGAAAAAGATAAACAACGCTTTGAAAGTGTTTAAATGTTAGCTACTAGGTTGACACGGGGCATGGTGCTCTTAGACTATACTAGCAGGTTAAAAACTCTCAACTTATTTCCACTTGAACGAAGAAGGCTTCTTGGAGACTTGATAGAAGCTTTTAAGACCCCAGTGGGTCCTACTGATTTCCCGGCTAGTACTTTTTTTCAGCCGATGATGATGCCCCAACTGACAGGGCATCATATGATCCACAAACCGCGAGCAGACAATAGTGTTCGCGCTTCATTCTCCTCTCACAGAGTGGTGAACGCGTGGAACAAGCCCACGCCGTATACTCTTGAAACTTCAACGGTAGGAGCATTCAAGTGTGGGCTTGACCAGGTCTGGAACCGAGTGTTTCCTGACCTAATGTAGACTTGGTTTGTCATAACTCTGTATATATGTCGTGTGTGCACAACTGTGTTGTATGTAGTCTATCTAGATGTAGACAGAAGCTTATATACAGGTACGAATGTGAAATTTTTATGTATATATATTCAGATATTACTTATTTACTCAAATTAGTATTATTATTATTTAGAGTGTGTAATAATGTTTCGACCTTCCGTACTACTTGATTGTACACAAATGTTGTGGGGAATAGCTCGAAAAGAGGGTCTGCAACTTAGCAACCATTCGTGCGGGCACTCAAAAGGTGGACTGTTGGGATTATCACTCCCGGTCATTAACAGCTGGAGCCTCACATAACATGACTACATTTCCACCTTGGGACCCAAGCCGTCCTGCTCTTCAGTCTAGCAACATAGCAGCTTTTAGTTTAAAATTGGATAATGTCAACCATAAGGAGTTCTCATTTTCTTTATTTATTTAATCCAACCTTCTCTAATTTTTTGGACAGCTCATGACGGTCCCTTGATATGATTAATTGGCAGATGCAAACCATAAGACAAGATAGCACTGACGAATATGTCACTACCACTGGTACTCAATTATACTTTACATAGTTGGTCTATTTAGAAGAATAACGCAGAAGAGGCCGTAACCAACAAGTTACAATAAAGAGACCTCCAACTGGAATAGAGAGGTCATGATACCAAAACTATTCGGATGGAATTATTTTTCCAACAAGAAAATAAATAAATAGTACAAGAAGCATATGCCTCCATTCCGAAGGCTACAAACTTGGTCATACCAGGTGAAGCAGTGGGAGACGGGGACTGCAAAATTTTACTCTCATCCTCTTATTGCTCAAAAGAAAGGAATTTGCGTCCGACTATCCAGTACCAATGTGTTCATGTGTCGTCATTGAGATGTTGGGGGGGTTTCAAATGAATTGAGCCGTACCTGAACATGTCCTTCGCTCTTAACTTATTTCTTTTTCTCTTCTTCTCCACAACAACAGTGAGCTGTCATGTCAGTACGCACTTTGCAAACCCTCTTTTCAGTATGCAGTAAGAGCGGTATTTTCTCTCCTAGTACTAGACAAATGGTGTCACTGAACTGTCGCAGTTACATATAAGAGTAACATATGGCTGGAGTACCATATGCATATTAGTGGATGTGTCAAAACGAATGTGTACGGATGTGTGCGTATGCGTGATTATCTCAGTACCGTTGTCTAAATTTTATTAATGAACATGCACGCAAGTTGTTTTCTGGTCCTCTTATTCCTTTTCCTTTTCACTATGTACAAGACTGTCATTGTTTTTGTAGATCATGGGTATCAGGCAGACGAAGCTTGGCGAGGGATCCTCAGTCGGAGCACGGGAAGCTGTCGCCTGCCAGCACAATAAACTGGACTACCAGGGTGTTAGCCACCACGTCCTTTAAACTGAACTGAACTGATGGTTATCAGTGTTTTCAAGTTTTTTGCCTACCCATATTCCTCATTCGTTCATCCCCATTCAGTGCTATTCCAGGAGCGCCAATGTTGTTAGACGACGGGTCATCAATGCGGCCTGAAGTCAATGTTGCTTCAGCGCCCCACGTCTTTTCTATCGCTGAAGGGTATATTGTTCACCCCGTTTGCACTTAATGTTTAGAACACCAGTTACCAGCCCTGATGCCAAGAGTGTGCGGTGATGAAACTTTCATGTTGACTGCAGCGAATGGAAGAAACTCATTTCAGAATCACAATAGACGGATTAGTGTTTATGAAGGGGAAGAACCGTTGCGTGTGTCACTTTCCAGAAGGCTGATTACTTGGCTGCGTGGAGGGAGAATCTCAGGAGGCGTTAGTGTTGACTTGCTCCGAAAACAAACGAAACACAACCACCTTATTGCCCATCATCCGAAATCATGATTCAGTATCACAATAACTACATCTTTCACTTTTATCCCATCAACGTAATCGTAAAGGACAAATGGAGAGCCTACATGGTTTTGGACGAACTAGCTGACTACAAACACTGAACAATAAACTACAAAGTAAAAGTCGTGTATCCTGATAACGGGGAAGTTCACATTAAAACTATCGGAAATCTGTGGTCCTTAGCTAAGGAGCACTTTCGTGTCATACATGAGTCAGATGTACATCAACTCCAGTCATCTCCGGAAGACCATTTTGCGGATTTCAAGTAAAATCAACGTGACTGCCAAACTGCCGTTTACCTCGTCTTACGCCAAAGTGTTGTAAGTGACGTAATAGTAATAACTGTTTATTTCTCAACGCATCCATGTGAAGCAAGCTCATGGGAGCGTGATCAATGCACACAGGTGCACACCACAAGCATACTCAATAACGGTACGACACACCAACTGTGTGAATAAAACAACAAAAGAGAAATATTGATGGAAAAAAATTCCAGTGTAGTAAGAAGCCTTCGAGTATCGTGCTTCTAAAAAGATAGTTCTCATAATCGCCAAACTTTGGTGAAAAAACAAGCTACATCCACTCGAAATTTACATTAATTTACAAAACATATCGGTACCACCCACTTATTTGGACACAGTTGAGAAACTCAGTTTGATTTTTAAGAGCTATGAAGGATGTCCAAGAGATTTTTGACAGGTTGATTTCTCTGTCAATTATTTTGTACTATGGTGGCAGGGATAGCACACTTCGGTCCGTTAATAAGATTGGTAGTGTCGTTGTGAGTGGCAGTAGGTGCTCTGTAGGCGCATCATAAGAGTGACTCACAAAAGCCGGCTGACACCATCAGCTGCAAGGAGTTGAAAACCACATCACGTCAAGGCGCATTAAGTATGGTTCCAGAATATTAGTCCCTTAGGTGAATCAACCACTGCTAATAACATCCTACATCGAGCTTTTGCGTGACATATCGTACGACTTCCCAAGTTCAACAAAATGTAGCGATAAACCAACCATTCAAAACAAGATTAGATCACGATGCCACGGTATTACTGAACAAATTATAAAAAAGAATAGTTAGACAAAACCAACACTTTCGATCGACAGATCGTTTCTAGGGAATAATTCACAGTTTTGTGTCAATCAGGCTAAAGATGACCTATTACCACTTAAACTGTCAATCATATCCAACAGGATCCTTCCGAACAGTCAAATGGTGCAAAAACAATAGGGACGGACCGAGCTTCAAAACGTGATGCACGCATCACTCAAACGGGGTAAAATAACACACAACTATCAGACTGACGTAATAAAACATAAGCATCTATGTGAACGCTTAATTAACGACCAGAAAGAGAATAGGTAAACTATGCAGGGGTAAACATTTGGGGGGATAGAGATGGGTCGGATTATCATATAACTTAGCTTCCGAATCGACATGCAGTGGACAGAAGCAATCCTGTGATAACATCGTGTGTGATCATTTTTAGGAATAACATTCTGTCCATCAGTATCCGCTTGAAGTACCAACAGTTAAACCGGCGGAGTGTATAATTCCTAAGTGTAAGTGACTCACAAGCATGATAGTAAAGCTTTTTTAGTAGATCACTCAAATATCCAATGTTAGGTGTAATGAGAACGCAGTGTGATCGTGGATTGCAGATTTATGTATATCTTACAATTAATGCCCAATAAAACGTTTCTGATCTTATTAATTACAACGCATGTAATACGTCCAACATATTGTATTTATTTGTCTTTAAATCTGCATCTTAATATATATCGTGAAAATTTGAAAATATCACCTTGCGCCCACATGACCTCTCCCAAACCGTTTCAACCTTGAACTACTAAAACATCGTTATACTCAACTGTCCCAGATAGGAAATTAAGCGATGTTCACTGTGTATATTGTGATTTTGACTCAGTATTCCACGGTCGGAAGTTCTAATAGATGCGCCGCTTACAGCACTCAGTGTTGTGCAGGACTGTAATGGCTAGCTTGGCAGTGGAAACTTGAATAGCGGCCTAATTTGCTGAATGCCACTACGAATTTTCTTGTTTCAATTGCATATAAACTACTTCAATGTTTGATTAGGGTGGGTTGTGCTCACGGACTCAATGTAATGCCTTCCACTTTGACAGCTGCTTCTGCGTCCCTCGTTGCACAAAAAACACCCACAAGGTTGTAATTGGTGAATACCTATCCAATTAATGACGAGGAGGCAGCGTCCAAAGGACGTCCGTGTGTTGTATTGGCTGAGGGTGCTAGCTTGCTCAGTGCATATGAGGGTAGTACAGATAACTGTCTTGGTGTTTACTCAAGAAGTCATTGTTCCTGCAACCGTGGCAACCGGACGTTGCCCATTACCCACTGCATGCCTCGAAGAAAAACTAATGGCCATTCATCGTTCAGCCGTGACCTGCGGCTCAGTTACTTAAAAACATTTTCTCCGAAAGTCTGGTTTATTTAAGAATAGTCCAATCCGTAAACCCATAATGATCAGTTAAAGGGCCCAGCAAAAAATTGTTATCAAGTTTGGCGTATTGTGAGCAGGGCCTGGTATAGGCTGGAAAATATCGTTAGTCGCATGTTGATTGCCAATCTCTCAGTCCAACACAGCAGGCCACACCCCGGATGAAGATCCCCATAATTAGTAACTACTGTCGTGATCTGAAATGGAGAAAGTGAAAGCTTCGGCTTACCTCCTTCAGTATCTATGGTGGTAAAACCAAATTAGTTGGGACGTAATGCGGAATACGTTTTTATAGATTGCTTGTACCCCCTGTTAACCCAGGACGTCTAACGGTTGCTCGAACAACGTTTGACTCACTCCCAACGTCTGTCTATAGACTGGGTCCAGAATAACCGCGTGTGTATGCAACTGGCGCTTATGTATTCTGAGCCCACTGAGTAGCCGATTCGGATATCAAGAAGGCGGTCGCATTGGCGAGCTTCTTGTTGATAAGCTGTTAATGTAACGGGAAAGTAATATTAACTAAGTAGAGCAAGGTAACAACGAGACTTGATATATATATGTAGGTTTCGAGATGAACGGTTCACGTGAATGTGATTAAGTGCAACGGTCGCGCAGTGGCGGCGCGATCAAGTGCAGATGAAGCCAGGGTACATGTAAACAAGGGTCTAGCAATGGAAAGCAAGGAACAAAATTCTCATGAAAACAACTCTTCATAGGCAGAAGATAACAAGATTTCGTGATACATGGAGACGAACGTTAGTGAGAGAAATGATTTGTCGCGCACGTAACTTGAATGTTCGTGTTGTAGTAGCGTTAAGTGTGCCACCATTTTGTTTCGTCACACATACTTCCTTGCGCTTCCTTTCAGGCCCTCAAACACGTGAGTTGGCCGCGTCCGTGCAACGGACTGATGAGGATGACCAACCAGAGCCGAAGGTCGGCGGGCAGTGAGCGTGAGGACATTACTGATTGATGGGCTGTTCCTGACCGTGGGACCCCGTATATATAGATGGACAAGGACATGCTGTGAATTGAATCTCTCGGTATCTGTGCTGTGTTCAATACACGTTTACTGTTGACTGGTGACTTTTTTTCTTTTGCGAGACAGACCTTCTGTATGTCGATTAACGAACGTTGAACATAGTGTGTCGTTCTTGTGATTGGCTTTCTGGAATATAACGGTATCATTGTTGCTTGCAATAATTACCAAGAAGCTTTCCAATGTAAGAGGAAGATCAATGAGAATGGAATAGATAAAAACAAGGAGTGTGATAATTTACTTTCTCTGGAACACATGCCGGCTGTTGTACGCTCAACGCAGGCAGCTACTTTGACACCCGAAACAACAGTACAACAGGTTAACTGACCCCAATGCACATATAAGAATATGACTTGAACAGAAGCGCCAGTTTGTAGGAGCGAAAGGAAAGCTTCACCAGAGGGCTGACTCCAACGACGTGCATTGAATTGTTTCACAAGTGTAGTATGAAACAGGGGGCTGAGCGTTGAAAGTTCGGTGCACGCGTGGAGCTAAAATATATCTAAGTGTACTCGATCTTTCAACCAACAGTCCATCCAAAAGTAACGAGATAGAGTTTGTTTGGAAATTGCCCTTTATCTCTGTAGTGTCCAGTCAAGTTTGGAAAGTTGTGCGAGTCTTCATACAAATGGTCCGGATAAAATTAATGAGGCGGTGAACACCACAGGTTTAAAAATAAATTAAAAATTGTGTTCATGTAAATCTTCATTATAAAAAATGTATGTTGTATGTAATATGCATAACACGGGTTCAAATACAGCGAAATCTCGACCAGCTGTATCATTACTGATGAGTTCGTCTGGTTTGTCGGCTATCAATCAGGAGGCTGCTGAGATAAGCCCCTCTCCATATGTAGCCGTTATTGATGACCTGGATATCACGAAGCAACTAACGGACGTGAGTCAAGTTACCACGGTCGAAATCTACCACATTTTCTTACGACCTAATGTTACGGTGAAGTTTCCCAGGCTTCAGCTCAGGAAAGGCAGTTATCTTCCAGTAACACTACTTCTATGTGTCTCCAAGGTACTGGGAAAGCATAGTAGATGATGACATAAGAACATGGCTCCAATCCAAAAAACTCCCAACGAAACGTCATCAGGGACTCCGACAATGATACTAGCCCACCTCTAGCATGCCGACGGCAGTAGGCCTCTAGGTTACGGCTGCGGGAAAGCGCTACTCGGTGGGTGTTTCCCAAGACTTTGCTAGGGCAGTCGATAGGGTAAGTCACAATATTGCATTCAGTAGGCCACTAGCTATAGGTCTCGGTGGCTGGCCATGTAAATGGAGCCAAGACCATTCATCAAATAAGATGCACCCTGTGCGGGTTAATGTGAAGATATCTGCCGCATTTGGAGCAATCACGGATGCTCTGCATAAGTCCCCGCTGGGCCTTTTTGTTCCCCGTATTTGGTAACGAGTTACTAGCTGTTAGCCAGTTCTTCTGCTCATGTATGCGGAAGATGCTAGGATGTCGCGCACTCTGCGCTCTCCCAGATACTCTGCCGTGCGTCAGCGGGATCTCGACGTTGTGTTTTCATTAATCTTTGAGCAACATCCTCCCGTTCAGTATTAATTCGAAACTCATGCCTATAGGGCACGAAGACTGCAAGGTCTGCTGGACTGATAGGCAGCTGTTCATTGTCGCTTCCCAAGGAAAATACCTTGGGGCTCTATTTTAAGCAAAAGTCTGTCCTACAACCAATGTGATGGCACTAGCAATGGTAGCTAACGACACGTTGGCAGCGCTCATTAAACTACTGAGGATGCTTCCTGCGAAATATTTTGTGCCCACCTGTGGTTGACTAGTAAGACCTGTTGGAGGCAGACGTATAGTCATACTTATCAAACCTAAAAAAAACAATAGCTACGCTTTAATCTGTGCAAGGCCGTGCAAAGAAAGTGGTTATAGGTTCCTACCTTTAACCATTTACAGGTAGGCTGGAGCTTCTGAACTTACCCCATTTTTGTGCAGGCGGCCGAGTTGAGACATGATCTTCACCCTCAAAATCATGACGATAAAGTGCTCGTTGAAGTCTGCTCAAGCTGGCGGAGACCACCAACTTAGAGGGACACAAAGTTAAGCCATAAAATGCGTAGTCGTCTACCTTTCAATTTACACAGTTTTGTGGCCGGAGCTTGCCCGAACTGAGACGTCATTCCTACAGTAGTCGTGACGGCTGCTACTCTCAAGACATTCATCATTCGTCTTGCCGCGTCGCTCTTACCGTGAATGTCATTACAGACGGTCATTCCTTATTAAAACGTCCACATCTCGGTGCGTACGTGTCTGAGTGTATGACATTCCCAGTGGGTGTGTGTGCATCAATGATCTGACCTTCCTTAGGTGTATCCTTTCCATCTGACCACATTTAATCAAGTCCAGTTACTTTGCACTAACCGTGGGTTAATGTTATATTCGCTCACGACAGTTTATTCTTCCTATTGTTAGCATCTCTTTCTCTTTTACAGCGATTCAGGTGGGTGTACACGACCTGATTTGTATACTCGAGGAGCGGTCTATATAAACCCTGTAAAGCGTTTGAAACGCTCTCCCGTCTATGCGGGGATGGTGCGTTTAATCACCGTAAGATCGGCGAATCCTTTTTTTGTCGACATCCCATGGTGATGCGTTAAAGATAGGTTAGATGGCAACCAGATGTCCGGATCTTTCTCCAGATCGATTTTCAAGATATCTACTATGCCGAGTTCACTAAGAATCACGAGGGTATTGCCAGGGTCTCTACCGACTGACTATGTGCGTACTCACTGTCATGTAGTGGAAGACTCCAATCGTCCGACCAACGCTTAATCGCGTCAAGATCAATCTACAGTGCACTGAGATCTGTGGTGTTCCAGATTTTGAGGTCATCGGCATATAGCAGGATGTTGCTGAAAATGTTTTCCGGAAAGTCATTGGTGTAGATCAGAAATAACAGGAGACCAAAGACGGACCCTTGAGGAACTCAGCAGAAGTGAAAGAGAAAGATGCGATACAGTTTTAACTCCAAACGTCTTATTGTCAAGGAAACAGACAATCTAGCGAAGAACCTCTCCTTCAATAACATAGGCCTCCAGTTCGTGTTTCAGGGGGTCGTGTGGGACACGGTCAACAGCCTTGGCAAAGCCAAAGAAGATGGCATCTGAGATGAGGCTATTGCCTCTGACCTCCGTCAGACTATCCATGAAAATGGGCATATTAGTTAAGCATCACCGGTTAAGAAGGAAGCCATTCTGGGCAGAAGAAAAAAGATGGTTTGATAAGAAGTGATTGAGGATGACACGTTTTGATGAGCGCTACATTACCTTGAATGAAATGCCAACAAGGCTGGTTGACCGATAGCTGGTGCGAGAGTGCTGTCGCCCGTTTTAAATATAGGCGTGACCGTTGCCTTCTTCTAAGCGCGGAGAAGAATGCTAGTCTGCACTGTCTGCTTAAACAGCTTATAAAAGGGTTCTGGCAGACTAGCGGCTGCTTCTTTGAGAATTCTGGGATGGGTCTTATCAGGACCCATTGTACCGTATGAGATGGCCTTGAATAAAAGGTCTCCAACTTCTAGCGCAGAAAACTCAGCGCTAACCAGTGGTTACTGGAAATTCTGCAGCGTAAGAATAGGGTGTCAAACCGGCGGTGCGACATTGTAGACTGTCCAGTAGTGCTCCCTGAAAATCTCGATCAAAACTAGGGAGTCAGCTGGGGTCTCTTTGGGCAGTAGAACAGAAGAACTGTATGTTTATTCCTTCTCAGTCGTCACGTGCTCGAATAAGGAGTTTTTCTTTCCGTGGGCTCTGAGGAGGACCTTTTCCCGTACGAGTTCGGTGTGCTCACGGATTTCTTGTTTGCACCTATTTCGAACGGTGTGCGACGCGCTTACGTCCTCTAAATTTCCCTCAGGCTAATGCTTCGAGAATACGCGGGAATAGTCATCAGTGAGACGATGTATTCTGCGCGGAAGAGGTGGCCGGTAAGAGAAAGTGCACAGCTTGCGCGGCATAAATTTCTGCTTTCCCAATTGCGCTTTGAAGTGCACGGTATTTCTGGTTCACGGAACCACAGTCAAGGAGAAGTGAACCTAGGTGACTTCTTAGACCGTTAGAATCAGCATGAACGAAATTTCGAACGGTAGACTTATTTAAATGGTTGTTGCAACCAGTAACAGATAAAGTAAAAGATTAGCAGAGAGTGGTCACTCTATCTAAGTGGTGGCTTGATGATCCCCCTTTCTACCAGATAGCTCTCAGTTAGGTTGGCGGCATCCGAAACGGATTAGCCTGTCACAGTGACCGAAGCCAAAGGACGCCTGCGCTTTGAACCATCACCCCAAGTGACTTGCGCTGACCACTTGCGGTTCCACTCATACACCACGTATCCGGTGTAAACCCGAAGGAATAAGGCCAGTAGGTGTGTGAGTGAGGCCTTTGTGTCCAGCTGGCCAATGCTGGTTAGCCAACTGAATGACTAGCACAGAAAGGAAATCTTTGTCTCTCGGAAAATAAACACACAGAGAGACTGTAATGACAGGATCTAAACCAGGGAGAAAGATGTGTGAAACGTAATACAAGAAACATTTCAGTAT
>LUCH01004210.1:7255-26731 GCA_013368495.1 Paragonimus heterotremus | reverse complement strand
TCCCAACACCTAAAATCAATTTTACAACGTGAAAGACTTACATGCACAGCATCCTGGTATCTAAGCTTTGGACCACCAGGATTTTGCTCACCTGATAACTAGGTCAAGCAGAGAGGGAATCTGACAACAACGATGCCGCGTCGGGGCGCTGACACGTTGTGTCCACGTTCTCTGTCGTATCAGTGTCGATAAGGAGGTTGAAAATCCGCTTTCACATTCCTGTTGGAGAATTGATGCCCAGTTTATTTCCGGGGCATTGAAGTCGCTTAATACAAGCAGATGAGTAAAGTTTTGTAGGCCTTGGAAGTTGTCCAGGTTTGTAAGAACAGTGTCGTCATCGGAGGCGTCAGATGAGAGAGAAAGATGGGTAACTCCCATCAACGGTGAGTCTCGGCCACGCAAAGTCAGTCGAGGACACAAAGCACAACATTTATCAGAAGAATGAAACTCACGAATAACCGTCGGTGTTGGGAGATATTGTTGAAGGAAAATCGCAGAACTCCTCATTCTCCTTCGGGCGGAGTCAGCTCGGCAAACTGAATACCCAGGGACATTCAGTTCACTGTCACTGATGTCAGCTATAAGCCAGGTCTCCGGGGAAGCATAAATAGGGGGTTTTGTGTCACAAGTTAACTGCCTGATTTTCGGTAACTTATTGAACAACCCCAGACAGTTCACATGGATACACTTGAAAGCTACTTTCCCACTCGACCTCTCGAGAGAAGAGAGGGAAGTGTGCAAGGAAGACTTCGGGGAAGAAAACCCAGAATTGGGGTATGCACTGCCAAGTGGTTCTGACGGCCCTCTTTTGAGGCCGTGAGCGTGACGTCACTGGTTGTGCGTATGTCAACGTCCCCAGATAAAGCTTGACCAGCACTTTCGGTGTAGCAACTTGTAATCCCTGTACGCCCGCTAAATTCAGCATTTTCGGGGGGTGTCTGAGAGTTCTCACCCACGGAAAATTTGACTTCGTCTGCTGGATGCAAGGTTTGAAGGGAGGCAGTGTGCGCGGTTTTACGAAGCTAATCATAGAAGTGGTTTGTGGGGCGGGTCAATAAAATGCTTTTTGGTTTGTGGGCGGCATCCCCAGCAAGCCCCCACAGTGCACAATTCTTGAGAGAATAAATTTTTATGAGGCCTGTTGGTGGCTTTTGGCATGGGTAACTCGGAAAACGGCATTTGCGCGGTGTCTTCAATCCCTTTGTCCGTGCATGGAGCGTCGGTAGTTGGGATGGTGACTATGGAAATAGCCTTCTCGCTTTCCACCACTGGCACATAGGCCTGAGTAGATACTACTGGAGCAGAAACCACGACCTTAGTCTCCAGTTATAGTTTCCTCTCTTTTGTCGAGAGCGGTCGAAAGAAACGCCTCTCAGGTGGACGTTGATGGATTTCAAAGCCTCTGACACTTCCACCATTGTCTCGGGACTCAGTATGGCTGAAAAAGGTCACCAAAAGGCCAAGTGGCGTCTTGGTTGTTTTAGCGCGCAGCCTGCTGGCGAGTACGAGATTTGTAACGTCCGGGGAGAATGAAGAAGCTGAGACTAACTTAGCTAGTTCGGTTGGCGGAGACGTTGTGGAGAAGCGGCCCCATTAAACATCCCTCCTCTCTCTGAAAGCTTTTACTTTCATATTCACCGCTGACTCCTCTATATGTGCAGTTGACAGGGCAATTGCCTTCTTAGTGACCGCAACCCCAGGAAGGGCAAGCGCTCTGTATTCAGAAAACAACAATGTAGCGAACAAGCTCATTTGCGGTTATTCACCATCAGGCTAATCACATAACAATTTATGTGAAACAGGGCGAAACGGACGAGACAAGTAGCTAGTTTGAGTGAGGTCAGACACGTCATCGGCACACACGGAAACAACGTTTTGGTACGATTATGTCACCATTATGACGCCAATGGAACCATTACGGCTTGATCCGTCGTAGTGTGTGTGGTTGGACATGGCAACTTCAACCCCTGAACGAAGCGCTTTTGTACGTACAAGGATGGATTTCTTACTCGAATTCCGATCGCTTCGACTGTGGCTAAAATTCGTCATCTGGTAGCTTTTAAGGGACTGGCGCTGACTCGGTAAATCGGACGAAAACTGGAGTCTAGGTTGACAGTATGATGTTTATTAACGAGGTGTGGAACAACTGCGTTTGTAACTGTCTTGGCGACTACGCTGCTGATTCAAGCTGGATGGCGCCCACGTATACGTTCAGATAAACGCCTGGTAGTGCGACCCACATAACCAGTTCCACAGGAAAAAGTAAATGTGTACACAAAAAGAAGCTGCTGAAACGGGCTTTTTATTCTGTAGTCGTAAGCACACAGCTGGGGTGGAGTTGAAACAGACGCGCAATTTTGCAGCGTAGGATGTTCTGTCGATGACAGTGTCAAGTCTCTTAGTGATTGTTTCGGAAAGCGTATCTCCTGTGAATGGTAGCGAGATAAATACTGCTTTCTTTTTCACTCGGTTCATGTTATCCCGCTTCTGTCGATGTTGAACGGTCTTCTGTACAAAACGCTCTGGATAGCCATTTCGTAAGAACAGTGCACGTAAAAAGAGTACTTTATAGGAGATTGTATCTTATGTACATATTCTCATGACTCTATTCGTCAAGCAGTTTATGAGGTTCCCATTTTGCCTTAGAATAACAAAGATTCCAGGTTTCTTTCCTATAGATTTTACGTTGAACGGATCCACCAGCATTTCGCCAGATCAGTACGTCCAGAAAGGATAGTTGAACGTTACGTTCAGCTTCTAGTGTAAATGTCGCGTGCTTGTCGTCAGAGTTGAAAATGGCTAAGATATCCGTTGGATTAGCATTTTCGCCAACTATGCATGTGATATCATCCACGTGTCGTTTATAAACGCTAAATCCGCGGATGGCTTATTCTAACTGGTCATTCTCAAGCTTCGCCATGAAGACGTCCGCAAACAACGGTCACAATGAGGATCCCATCGCCACGCCATCTGTTTGTCGATGAAGTTCTCCACTGAAATGAAATGGTATGTTATGAGTACAAAAGTACAATAACTGTTTTAGTTGTAGTGGGGGCATGTAGACAACCATGTTGTCAAACTCCATATAATCACACAAATAGTCTATCGTCTCCTTCAGTGGAAAATTTGTGAACAAGGAGGATACGTCCAGAGAAAGCATTTGTTGCCCGGTTAGGTTTAACCCATTGATTGTGTTAATGAATTCAGAAGAGTCTCTTAGGTTATGCTTTGATAACTTTTGCCTGACAGGTTCAAGGAGATGCGATAACCAGTCGGCCAGCGAGTGGTTTGGTGAGTTACACATGTCTATAGTAAGTGGGAGAGAATTACCCACCTTGTGAAATTTCGGCAGTCCGTAAAGCCTGGGAATTGTGGATCCAACAGTTCGAGTACGTTCGAAAGTTGGAGAATCAATTGTCCCGTTTTGTTTCATAGAACGTAGTATTTTCGACAACGCCTCCTCTATTTGAAGGGTTTTGTCCTTCTCATTCTCCACCTGCTCGAAGTTGGATTGGTCAACTAGTATGGTCTGCAGTTTGCCTAGGTAATCTATCTTACTGAGCATAACTATTCCAGCACATTTATCCGGCTTGGAGAGAACAATCCTTTCAATTTTTCTCAAACTTTCGGCTGTGGAGATATGTTCCTGCGTTAATAGATGCTTCAAGATTGGGTTACTCCGCTGATATTGGTAACATGAGTTAACAAGCATCGACTTCAATCTTTATCCAGATGCAATGAGGAAAAATTATGAACGTGCCGTTCTGGGTTAGCTGGAAATTCGGCTAATGGTCTCACTGGACTGAGTTGCTTCTGTAGTACGACCTTTTTAACTTTTAGTTGTTTTTTGACAATCAGACGGACGTAAGTTTCTGTGGGCATCAGCTGCTCCAGATGGTGTTCACTTTCGGCCAGGTTCAACTCCAGCTCTTCAGGTTTACTGCGAACGGTATCACGATCGTTGTCTGTGGCTTTGTAATGATATCCTGGTAACATTGATGTGATTCCTCCTCAGGGTTGTCCAAAAATTTCTCGGATATTCATCGGTTTCGGTACATCTGTCCAGGAACCGAATTTCGGTTTTCGCATATGCCAGTTTTGTGTTTAGCTTAATAAAACTTGTTGAGCCCACGAAGCACAGTTGGGTCTTTGGCACATTTCAGACAGTTAAAAATTTCCAGGGAGTCGTCAGAAAACAACAGTGTAGCGAACAAGCTCATTTTCTGTTATTCATCATCAGGCTAGTCACAACGATTTACATGAAACAAAGTTGTCATGGCGAAAAGGATAAAAACAACTAGCTAGTTTGGGTGAGGACAAACACGTATGTAGTAATTCTGGTACTCGGGTTTCAACTTCATTTTGGACAGAGTCCGCTGGTATTCCTCCAACCTATTCCCCATGGAAGAAACAGAGGTAATACAGTGCTAAGAAAAACAGTTACGCATTTCCATTCGCAGGTTTTCTGCGTCGCTTCACCTCTCGCGCAGACAAGCAGACAAAATTTATAGTAGAAGAGGCAAGTTGTTTAAACTGGTTTCCGTTGAGGCCAGTGCATTTGAAGTGATAACACTTCTGGCAATGGTAGCACAGCATACAGTTTTGTACGGACATTTTGCATCCATAACGGCCGCAGATACTCGCTGCCTCAGTCAACTGAGTCCCAGCACTTTTAGATCTGACTCTCGTCATTGGCAATAGAAACAAGCAATACACAATGTAGAATAGATGCATAAACAGATATGACGCAAACCAAAAGTTCCCCTACGTAGTGATTCGGTATCTTATTCGGTACCGGATAACAGTAATCATATGCAACCTTTTGATTCACAGAGCACAGACAGAGCAAAAAAATGCGCAAGCAATAACAGCGGGAAAACGGATCAAAATTCGAATTAACCGCGATCGAGTTATTGTTGCTGTTGCTACTCTTTTCCCCCAACCCCATCAGTAGTTGATGTGGAATTACATCCGGAATACTCCACCACATAGTACCACAGTGCTTACCAACTACGGTACACGAATAGTAACTGCAATCTTAACACGCATCCACATTACACACGTTATTCCATTCGGCGTTTCCTTCGACTGGAGATGAGTTGCCTTTCGAAATGAACCCAGAAAATGACGTTTCCAGAGGACGGGAAACTATCAAAAACGGGCCCGGAACAACTTGAGACGCAGCGTCTTCACAAGTACTGCACTTTCTGTCACACAAGAAATCAGTGAATAGTGAACACTGAAAAGGTATGTGCACCTACGAGATTGCGACAAAAATGAATATAAACAACATAATAGTTATATCATTTCACTGAACCATGATATGACCCTCTTCACTCGTTTTTTTAATTTTCTTACAAGAAATATTAAAGTAACGTTTGAGTTTCCCGCGCTGATATACATGAACATTTTGGTATGTACATAAAAAATGTTGTAGAAAAGTTTGTCCCGAGTTACAAAATCAACAAAGCGTAGAAGAACTATGAAAATGCACGAACTTTCGTTTTATTAAGCGAATGGCGCAAACACACTAAGGACGCTCTTGTCCCCGCGTATTCAATTTTTGTTTTTGTCGACATGTCGAGTGACGCCGTCGTTACTTACGGACCAACTTCCACGGAATTACAAAGTTTATTAAAGCGGGAGAAGCAAAGGAGACATAAAATCCGCATTTTGCAGGTATTTGTTTCGTTTCTACCCTAATTCCCAGGTCCGTAACCAATCTAGGAAGTATGCTAAGCTTATTCGTGAGAGATACTCTTTTAAAAAGCGCGATTTGGAGGACCAGATGGCGCTAGAACTGCAGGTATTGTTGTTTATTCTCTTAAACGCTTCAGCTTGAGCTCGACCGGAGTGATAGGGAAAAGCTAGAGAGGAAAATGGAAGAGTTCCAACGGGCTCTTGATCGTTCCGGCTCTGGTCATGGTTGTGCATCTAGTTGGGTAAGTTATACTCTGTATTTTTCCACAAGTGTTACTTTGGAAGCGTTGGAGGTTCGTGAATAGGTTTTCCTTTTGGAATCTTGATTTGCATGTGGAACATGCGTCAGTTTTACCTAACATTATGCTGGTTGGTGATTTTGACTAACCGTTCTCCTCACCGCGTTCTTTGCGCGCTGAACTTGAAAAAGTTAGACACGGCGGGCGAACTTTGACAAAGTAATTTCTTGGCCTTCACGAACGTGTGTAGAAACACGGGAAGGATTGGGGTCTGACCTGGCGTAAACAAATGAAATAGTTCACCAAGGGGTTTATCATTGTGAATCATATTCGTCTCCCGGTCTAGGGCCCTCGCGAATCACAGAGTCGGTGAATGGAGATGTTAGGTGAGATGGCGGCTAACCGATCTCCGTGGCGTGCATGTTGTCGTTGTTTGGTTCACTTGGTTTGAAGCACAGTCGTCTTTTGACTTCGGTCACTGTGACAGGCTTATCCGGTTCGGATGACGCCAATCGTACAAGCTGTTGCTGTGACCATATGGAAACCCATTTACGGTCTTAAGATGTAGGTTAAACCCCCTGAGGATTAGTTCAGTTGATCCTAACCAGCTCATTCACCTGTGAACTTTGAAGCCTGAATAAGAACTTGTTTGTTTCTTTTTCACGTATGATGATTTTTTACCGATCTGATAACGTCTTCGCTTACTGTCGAATGTTGCAAATGTGCCTCCTTGTTGACGTTCATTCGTGGTCATTCCCATCTTCAATAGGGCGCCATAACATTAAGTAACAGACCCAGAGGAATCAGTTTCTCTGTTGGGTCCAGGGTACTCATAAAGGTCATTCTGTGGTGTCTTCTTGAAGGCGGAGGAAACCAAGTTCGAGAATTACAGTTCGGTGCCTTACTCGGTTACGAGTGTTCCGATCTAATAGTCACTTTGTTTCGGCCACGGGAGATTCGGCAGTCCTTTTCTAGGTTAATAGTCGTAATATCTGTGGTCGAAATGCTGCCTTTGACTGAGTTATGTGAAATGCATAATCTTGTTGAACTCATCGTATGTCCGTTATAAGTGTAGTGTTTATTTATGGCTGGACGTCCCACTTTAAATGGTGACCATCATGGGCTTCCGTTTTCCACCTTTGTCAAGTGCGTTAAAATTGACAGTTTGGAAGGAACACTCTGTGGGGCTTGGGCTTCTGCTAGGTGGTAATCTTGCCAACATTCCGTATGCGAATAACATTGCTTTATTTAGTTTTACAGACCATGTGAATTGCCGGATTGGTTGAGTCATATGGCTGGTCCGTGGTATATTCACCTTCAGAATGTGAAGAGTTGTTACAAGCAGGCTTCTTGAGGCTGTCAGTGGCTTTGTTGCGAACGTAGAAGGCGCTTAATGTGGAAGGTTGCTTACTGTTAAGTACCCATCCCCGAATATGTATAAATACCAACACAGCCACTGTTTCATACTACGAACGCGCTCTGTATCCTTCAGAAATATTGCGCGCCAATCCAGCGCTAAGCATGTACACGTATTTAATCATCACTTCCTAATCTTCCTGTCTCTAAGAAGCCGCCTTCAGTTTTCACACGTTTGACTCATGTTGTCTCTTGGTGAAAGGGTTGCGGCATACCGTTGTCAGCATTTTCAACTTTATTCCTTACCCGTGGGCACTATGGTTCGGACTGTCTTTGATCCTAACAATGGTTCACGAAGTAGTAGAGTGGTAAATAAGTACAAATGTGTAGAACATGATAAAAAAAGAAGAGGATTAACTATCAATAAAGCTTCAGAAAAAAGAACAATCGACAACGTTGCGAACACAAATTTGTCATCAACCGCTATATACTGCGTTGTCCAAGAGCGTTTCCACTCAGTGGTGTGGACTTTGCTCTCTCAGTCGATGAGACGGCACTTACAAATCTTGTTCAGCGGACCGACCTAGGTCTTCGTAACTGGTGACGTCACCGCCTGACTGCCTCGTGTTTTTTGTCACCACTAGACGCATTGCATAAATTACGACACAACATACGCCCTGTCGACCTAAGGAATACATACTCAAACAAAGGAGGACGGCATTTTCACTACCTCGTCCATCGGTCGCGAGCTTTCACATTTACAAAGTGCGCGCCGATGGATTATCGCTTTGCTTAGCCCATTTGATGCAAATCACATGGCCGAGACAACGGTAGGCGAATACTAGGAGTTGCGATGCAGCTCTCGTGTGGGTGAACCAAGTCTGTGATCTATGGAGGGAGTCTTAGCACGCACATGCATTGTATATTCTGTCCTCACCCGATAAATGGACGTCCTTACAAAGTTAACAGTGGCCGAGGTTGACGAATCCACTGCGTGCTTTTGCTGTTCTTTTGGACACCTTGCCAGTAATATTACAAACCGATGGGCTAACACTATTCTGGTAGTTGGAGTGGTCGACAAGTTCGAAGGACCTATCTACAACAACAGAAACAAGATCAGTGTGATGTGCCGCTGCATTTTTTCTCCGTGTACACAAGATTTATGATATTGACCTAATACTATGGTGGCGTTAATAAATGTTAGTCGTAGGCTTATTTTCTACGCTTATTTTTTAGATTTTTGTCTGTTTTGTTAATTTTGTTATGTATGATACCCGCTCGGATTCGCCGTTTGCCCTCACATACTTCATCTTTCGATGTCATGTGGTCACTGTTGTTTGCATAGGTAGTTTCTGCTCAGCTGGTTTACAATTTAAGTTTTGACATTTATGAAAACCTAATGGAATCCTGGCCGGTGCAGCTATGTTTCTGTTCACCATCTTGAAAGTGTCATAGTGACGCATTCCGTTTTAGAATCACTTCACTTTATCCAGATAGCTATCACAGTCCGTGTAGGGTAGTCGATGGGCGTTGTCGGGTTGTTTTTGCAGTTGAGCGTTAATGTCCGTCACCGGTACATAACTGTCAATGCAAACACCGTGGATACTTTGTCTGCCCTAAATTCACTGTAGTTTTTTTCCTTTGCCCGATGTTGATTCTTGTTAAATGGTTTCCACAATTTACGTGAGAGTTGCAAGTGTAGTACTAAATAAATCATCTTTTCGACCAGTCATATGGTAGTTGCACGTTACAACTACGTATGTTCCTTCTTCCTTGCATGGTTTAATCCAAATAGTTTGGTAGCTGACATTTAAAACAGGTAGTAATGTGGTTACCACTCTCTGTCATTTCTCAGAAAATTTATGCAGTCGAGTTTTAGTCCTTTGGTGCATCGACTGGTAAATTTTCCATTTGTATATAACGCTGGTGTATTCCATTGTTTAATCGGCTGAAGCCAATCGACGACAGCCGCGTGAAAACACTGGTTTCTTTTTACTGATTAGGAAAGGTGATAGAGTTAGGTCATCTTATGCGCTGACACCTCCTGTTCCCATAGTGAATTATCATCAGTTTGAGGTGCTTGGATAGTTGTTTAACTTTGATGAGCAATGTAAATAGTCACTATTGTTAACAAGACCCTAGGCTCGATAAAGGCAATGTGTAGTAGGCTCCTACATCACAGGCCTTTGCTATACAGCATGCGAATGAAAACTCTTATCAGTGTTTTATCTTCCACTCCTGAACTCGATTTAGGACTCGATGCTCATATTATTAATGTCGGCTAAAGCTTTTTCAACAACGTTTCAGTGACTGTCGGGTAGGTGTAAGGAAGCAGATGTCGTCTGACCCTCTCGCCACTCTGTCGTTTGGTCACATTATCTAGGCATTTCGGTGTCTAAGGAGTAAATTTAGACATTAGTTTCTCACAAATTAAACTTTATTCCTCTCTGTGTAACTTTTAACTTTAGTTGTTTCTTTCTCACTTGGCTGTATGGCAGTTAAGCATCAGTGTCAGCCACTAATGTTTTCTGGTCTTAAAGGTGAAAAATGGCGAGATAGATTTTCTAGAATTTGTAGCCGTGATGTGCAACTAAAACCGCAAGCCTCTGAATCGCAAGGAAGTGTTGCTATACTGTTTTTGAATATTAGTCTATGTACTGATGCTTATCTAATAACTACTCGGTTAGTTTCTCACTTGTTTCCGGATTGCGTGAACTCTCAACCTGGTCGAAACTAAACTGTGTGATCAAGTCGTGTTGTCTGCACGAGCTTTCTCATGTCTTTCTTTACTGTAAATAAACCTTTGAGGCGTTGAATGAGAAACGTCTTTCCCATTTGATGTGCTTATTTTTCGTCTCAAGACCCATGGGTACGGCTCGCAGTTGAATCTGTATGTGTGTACATTTGGTCGTCCAACCAATGTTGTTAAATCAAGTGGCTTTTTCATCATGTAACCACCTGATCATTTTATTTGACATCATTTGTATTGTACAGCGTGACCCCCAAATCCTAGTTCAACGAAAGGCGGCACTAGATCGACAACAGGCTGCGGAACGGTTTGCGTCTGCTTCACATGCACAAAAGCAAGAACAACTGACCAAGAAACTTCGAGATTCTGAGCCGAAAATGCGTCTATCAAATGTGCGTGCCGCTGAACGCGAGCGAGCAAAGCTGATTGCTACGCTTCCAAAGCCTGCGCCATCTACGTGCGAGATAGAACCTGATCTTCTAGGTAAGGTGTATCGCCGGTACGACAGGATCTAGTCAACCTGCATTACCTCTTGTGGCGGTTGCCACTACTTTTACGATATGTTTAAAAAAATGTCGTTCCAGCTCTGTTTTACCTTTTGGAAATGTCTTGTTAATGGATACGAAGAGATTAACCGTTGTTATTTCCAGTGTGACTACGTCTTTGCTTTATTGTTCACGCAAGGGAACCTTGTATCCGTTTGCTAGAGATTGTTATTGTGACACCTCCATTCTTTCGTAATTAGAAGGGATGAATTGAAGCGCGAAAGTTTTGCGCACACAGACCCAAAACGGATTGAAGTGTGCTTTTATATCCTGTGAGCATTGTGGTATTCTATCAGGATTGTAACAGTCAGTTTTGCGTTCTCATCATCAATGTCTTGCTGTCGACGGTAAACTACCGCACTATCTCAGTTGTTCGCCTAACGTGACAATTGTGTTGTTTATCAGTGTGATTTTAAAGGTATACATCAAACATTTGCTCTCGACATACTCCGCCGCAGAAGTTCAACCGTCCGTCCTTTTGTTCGACGCGGCTGCCAACATTCCTGTCCGTTCCCAGAAAATCCCCTCCACTGTGACGGTGTCTGGATCTGATCATCCGGACAACTCGGTGAAAGCTGGGGACGAAAACGCTCGTGTCGCGTGCGCCACTTTGGCCGCTGAGCTAGAAAACGAAAAGCTGGATGCAAGTCGACGTGTTTATTGTCTTCAAGCCCATGAAAATAGAATCAAAGCGGATTTGCGTGGACAACAGGCTATCAAACGGTATGTCAGTATACACTGTTTTGACCTATTTAACAACGGGTCAGGGGATATTATCTGTCAGCTTGGTTTACTGAGGAGGTTAATGAAATATAAAACAATACTGCTTCACCAAATAATTAGACTCTCCAAACCTTCCGTCATCACCGGCTAGTGACCTCCATCTGTCGTAGAGACTGTCAGCATGGCAGACAGTACACTCTTCCTTGCTAAATCCAAAAGGCTGGTTCATTGAGCATAACATCTTGAGAGCCAGTTTAGCTAAATTGCGTCTATTGTGTTACTGCCACGGGCGTGCAGTCTCGTTTCCTGTTCGATGGATTTAAAATCACCCACGAGAGCTGAGGTCTGCTGTTTCATCTCACCCCTTAAATTCAGTGTGCTTGCTGGCCCAAATGACCTCGTGCTGGAAATTTTTAAAGGGGGGCGGTGAGTTGGTTTTAGTTCAACTACCGTACACAACTGGAGACCTTCAGCCGTGCTACAGCTGTTGTATAACAGCTTCTATAATGGATAAAGAAACCAAGGACCCTCATAAGAACCATCGAGGAATTAGCTTGGCTCCATTCACTGTTCGGGTTCCGGCGTCCTTCTTGTATCAGCGACTCATCTAGTGACAAACACTAGGAAAGACTGGAAAACTTTCCATCCTGGACGAGGATGTATAGGTCAACTTTTCGCTCCAAAAATTATCGTGCGATCCAGTCGGTTACTTTAAATCTTTAAGATGGCTTAAATGCAGATGTGCACCAACCACTTGTGACAATACTGCCGGTACTTTATTCCCACATTTCAGCTCTATATACAAGGCTTTCTTGCAAGACTGTTGTGCTTATACGGATTCAACATTGGATACTGAAATTATTGACTGATTTGTGTACTTAGGGGGTTAATTCTACTACAGTGGCGACGTACGAGACCGAATGAAAGTTCACATCTTCGAGGGTAATGTGTTATTCTCCCATCCAGGACATTTATACTAACATCCCTCTATATTTTAAGGATAACTTAAGTAAGGCGACTATGGCAGTCGTGCACCATCGGTGTTTGCGTGTGATTTTTCAATTCCGATAGTGCTAGTATGTAAGTAGCAATAAAGTTAAAATGCAATTGTTTGTTGGCAATTACTGAACGAGTTTTTCCGCCTAATATTTGCCTACTCACAGACTTAGATGATTAAGTCGTGTACTGAGGATGGCAATCAATCGTCTGCCACGCGAGCCAATGATCTGGTCGACCGGCTTAAGGTAAGAGATGGCTGGCATGAAGAAACAACTATGGCTGCCAGTCTATCTGCCACCATATGTTGAGTTCATCTTTCGGGCTGAGACCATCGCGATTCAGTCATTGGCTGGAGACTTTAGATAAGATGACTGGTGATCGGTCTCAGTGGTGTGAGTGTTGCCGTTGTCTCGTTGAGTTGCCTGTGAAGTCAGTTCTTCATGGAAGTTTTCCTGCCGGTCACACCTTTCTCTCAAAGCTGTGTGGTTTGTTTATGAGGTGTAGATACATTGTTTTTGAATGTTTAATTTGATACGTATTTTGAATGTCTTCCTCTCATTCTCTCCCTTTATCTCGCCTCCCGGTAGGACCTCATTCTTTTCATGGCGATATGACAGTTAGGCACCGGTGTATAACACAGATGTATTGTATTGTATTAGCGGTGATAGTGCCACGTTTTTGTTAGGTATATTCAAGTCTATGGGTTAGATCTGTACATGAGTTTCCATCCTTGTTGTCACCGATGTCTTGCAGATTGCATCACCTGAGCTAACTGGTAAAGAAGTTATTGTAACGGCATCATGAATAGGTGAATTAAAACTTCAATTTTACGTCAGTATTCAGGATACCAAGCCAAATCTATGGATAGCTTAGTAATTGAAATCATTTTTATAGTGTGAAATTGTCTTAGGCCTGCTGTCGTTGCTAGCTGTTGATTGTTATATGTCGAGGTTCGCTCGGAATAGGTTTTCGTGACCAGATTTCTTTTATAGCACTCAGCCATCCTATCACTTGTCTGCAGCCTGTTTCTATTCAGCACTAACTTTCCCGATGCATCTTACTGAAATCACTGCACCATCCGTCGAGGAATATTTTAGAGACATTTAACGAAGGAAAAAGACGACAAACAAGAATTACATAAAGTAATGGTTAGATACTGTTGTAGACACAAACACACCGTTGATTACAGTTTCCTGCTTGAGCGAGTTTTAACATCAAAACTGTAATGTTATCAACCCAAGTGGTGCACGTATCATCAGATGGACGTTTATATTCTGACCCTGTACACAAACAGAACATGAAATGGTTAACAGTAGTTTGCTTCACGAAGGACGTGCTAGAGCCAACGAATCCTGCGGTGCGAGTCAGCGACAGTCAATCCATCCCAAGGACTTATCTCGTGTACTTCGTCATTGCCACACTACGCTGGTGCTCCAAATGTGCTGGTGATCACGTATGATTATATGGTACTGCTGACCCTTCACGGGACATCTGTGCTCGTGTGTTCTTGTTTGCAAGGTGTAGGCGCCTTGACGTTGTATGTTTGAATATAGACGTAACTATTTTTAGTAGTTAGGTGCACTTCCCCTCCTCTTCTTCCTTCTCTCTTCCTATATAGGTTTTTTTCTTTTCCTTCGTGGTTGTATGGCAGTTAAGCATCAGTGTGATCCACTGATGTACTGCTGTCTGTGATGATGATGGTGATGATCGTGTCAGCATCACGGGTAGCGTAATTTGGCAGACAGCATCATGTCAGTTAACTTACAGTAATTGGGGCCAATCAGGTAACGCCACAGTCTGTTGACAAGTTTTAAACAAAGTTGTTATCTCGAGGAGTATGCTTAAGATAATAAATGAGGCTGATTGGGTCATATATTCGGCTTGTCCGTTCCGCATTGATGGTGTTCATAATTTGTATGTGTTAACAATCGTTACCTGCGTGGCACTTTCCGTGTTTAATGGTTTAACTAAATGAACGATTATGAATTGCGATAACTCGTTTTATGAACAGATAGCCTCCGTGTATGCCATGCAGTTTCACTTCATCGGTGTCATACATATCTGCTCGGTGCCTATCGTATTGCACCACGTTTACGCACTCTGAATGTCTCTGAAGGAAACAACATGGCGCGATCCTATAATTTGATTCCAGAGTAAGAAGAAATTTGCACTAAGTTTGGTCCATACTGGCCCTCTTCAGCTGGATCCAAGCGTTGCTGAGTATCTCTGGTTCGAGACTGTGAGATACTACGTTGAACCGTTTTTGAGAGTGACAAAACCCCAAACCAACTCGCGTACAGCGTAAAACTGGAAGAAAATTTGTTTTGTCTCCAAATACCTTATTCCATGTTTATCTGTTTTCTTCTATTAGTTTTATGGTAAATTTTCCACATGATCTTCTACTAAGACTTAGCTTGTCCTCAAGGTCACGAGAATAATAATAATAATAATAATAATAATAATAATAATAATAATAATAATAATAATAATAATAATAATAATATGCACAGTATTTTCCCACTGGTGGCTGGAAGAAACCACAAAGCGGCCAGATCACCACACCGTCCTAGACTCTGAATGCTTTGCTTTTTCACTTTCAGCTCAGTGATGACCAGGGTGGGTTAGAAAACCGGACTGTATGTTTGCTTGCAGTCCCCCAATCATTGCCCCATGTTGCGAGCTTGATTGTAGGCCAAGGGAGATTAACTGTCCGCACGAACTTCCTTTGAGCGCAGAGGTCAAAGCTACGCAGTCGGATACTAATGGCCTCGGCAGTGGTCAACATTCGGAATCTCACCATTTTTGATCGATTCCTTGGCATTCAGTAAACAACCTTAAAAGCGTCTTTCTTAACTATAGAATAATTAGAGTCGATCCAGTGGACATCAGTCGCGCTTGAAACCGTTTTGGTCACACCACTGTTCATCTACCCGGGTTAATGTTCACGCACTCTCTCAGACAGCCGCATTGTAGTGGGACCAGTGTATGACGCCCGATACGAGCAAACAAGTAAGTGCTTAAAACAGCTTGTTTTAGAACATTTCAGTTTGTCTTTGAATTGTGACACAATAGTGAGCCTTGAACGGAAACCTACGGGCAGTTGACCCGCAAAGTAGGTTAATTCGACTGACTTTTTGTGTCTAATTGTAATAACTTAGGTCATAGAGTCTCCACTGAAAGGAAAACTAATGAATGTAAATTTCCTGTCCACACAGGGTTACCTAGATTTCAACTTTACCGCTCACATCGCCTTCTGAATAGAACGCATCGGGTATCCATTCTGCATGAACACTTGCAGGAAGTCTAGCTCAGCTTGCAAAGTGTCGAGTGCACATCTCGAATGCCCTGTCGTCAGAAGTCGCGTGGGATTTCGCTTCCGATTTAACTGAACAAAACTGTCACATATATATATGCTGACCACTTGAAGTCTGTTTCCTGTGCTTTTTTTTCGTTGGATTGAACCATATTCTGTTATTATGCCAGCATCCAAAAAATTATTTCATCGTCGCTGACTGACTCCTTGATGAATTTACTACTGTTATGGGCCGAGTTAAAAGCTGTTCATGTTGGAATCCTCATTGATGGCGCGTCAAATTTCGTCTACGTAGTGTTTATAAAATGTAAACTGTTCAATGACTACACCGATTTGGTTAGCCTCCAGTTTTCTCATGTAAACACCAGTTAATCGGAGATCTACGGTACGGTCTTAAGAAGTTCGTGCACACGCTTAATCCCCCTTGATCTACGGTCGTTGAAACTCATATTTTGGAACGATGACTGCGTAACTGCTGGCAAACACACAGTCTGTAATTTCCGTTGTCCGTTTTTCTTATTCATCCTGGTTACTGTTTTCGTTTATTGTATTGTAATTAGTCTGATGATAAACACGAAAAATAAGTCTTGTTCAATTCCTTATTGTTCTCATGAGTTCACATGAACGGGTCGATAATGTTTGTGCTTAGGCAACACTGAAAATAACTTAGTGTCTTAGATGCTGACAATGCAACTCGACACCATTTTGATAAAGTCACTGGCTGAGCTGTCGTAGATTTCATATACTTACCTGACTGCTTCGACACCGTACAATCCATTCATATCTAGAAATATCACTTGATGTAAAAACAAATACAACTTACTGAATTTCGTGCTGTTTTTGTGAGTATGAACTTTCCATTCTCCATCTTTTCCCCTGAAATCTACTTTAAAGTGAACGTGTTCGGCGTCATTATCAAGCTTTGATCTCTCGCCTAGATGAACTAGACAGATGCGATACGCTGCATCGGCGACACAAGTTGGAAGTCGGTGATAATATGCAGTTCGGCATATTGCCTGGTGGGCCAGAGGACAAACGTGTGATCGATCGGCGCCTAGAACAAACATTCGAGGTTAGACTGTTTTTTTTTCTTCACGATGCCTTATGTCAAGGTTGCACACTCTACGATTGGTCTTATACACTTTTTGATTCAGCATTCAGAACTAGTCAGGCGAAATTTCGAACCACTAGAAGCTCTTATCTTGTCTTTCATCGGTTCTCTGATAATCGTTCCACTTTGTAAGAAAGAAATGTGGTGCTTAGTTACTTTCTCTGTATGGTTGGTAAAAGCTTATGTCATGTTTTTTGGTCTAGTGATCCATCTTGAGCTTAATACTGAGCTATGGACTTGTACCTTCTTCAGACTGAACTGTTACGTCAAATCGCGTTGAGTCAACCGCAGCCGGACGAATGTGTTGCCTTAAATTCCATAGAACAGGCATCCGAAGCCTCACGATTCCTGATCCCTGAGGTTACTGGTGAAGATAGTGAAGATGTGCCCGGTTCCGTAGCAGACAGTTGCGTTTCTGTTCATTTGCGAGAAAGGAAACGTGCCATCCTCAGTTCACGCGAAAATCAGATGGATGTTCGCCCAGTTGCAATAAACGTTGGTCCAGGTACACCGGATCTTATCATGCACTAACAATTAATTGTTCACTCTCTGTTTGTGGCTTACGTGCACATTCTTATAGCCCTATCACATAAGATTTAGTTACCAGAAATTGTGACTGAACCTCACCGTGTATTTATCATGGTTTTATTTCATCTGAGTAGGCAAGACAGTTGAGTAAAAACACTAACCACCCGATTCCCGACTTTAGTGTGTAAATTCAAAGATAGAGGGATCCACTGGCTTCATCTGTTTGTCGGACCAATCACAATAACCTACCGTTTAAAAAAAATCATTAAGCGACTTTTTACCAAAGTATAGTGTATAGCGAACTAGTTGGTTTTCAGAGATTCACTAACTTGACCAGTTCGCATTAACGTGGAAACCTGTCGAAGAAACGTTAGATTTACCCCAATAAGCTCGATGTTGGATGAGTGTAAGCGCGCTTGTAATATTTCATGATACTCTTCAGTAAACTGATATTCCACAGCTGATTTCGCCCTTATTTGTACTGAGGTTGCACTAATCTAAATGGGATCCGAACCAGCAGTTCCCCAACTTTACGAGCTGAAGGTCCTGTCCAATGAGTCAGAGAGCAAACAACATTTTAAATGACGTGCAGCTGAGTTTTGGTCTTCGAATTTTCTGTATTTGTTCGATTGCGCCCTAGTTTACTTAAGTTTACTGCTAACTGCTGGTTAATACCGCTTGTCATAGAGCCCTAAGCAGTGTTTCTTCTTCTCAGTCATAACTGTTTTTTTTTTTGAAAAAAATCTTGTTATAAGAAACTAAAACCGACGCTGTGGGTCTCGAAAATCGCGTTTCGTCAGTGCATTCTGAACTGAATATCGATGACAATATGGTGACCGTGGACAAGTTTGATCATCCCACACATGGTAAGTTCGTACACTTTCCTTGCTCTCACTGGATATTGCTTGTTGGCATTAACATTGGCGTCCCCGATAGTGTGTAGTTGAACATGTCACGTGAAACCAGTCAGTTGCAGAATGTTCATCTAGTCCCGTTTCTATTCAAGTTTTCTTTGGTTTAGTTCCTTTCGTGCATTCTTGTTGAACAATTGAAATCAACAAATCATATTATGTTCTTCGAAACAACGTTTCATATATTCTTGTCACACATGAAGGTGCACATAATTAGAACGTTAGAACGGTTACCCGCAAAGTGGGTTTCACGGAGTACGGAGTCAGACAGACGGATTTGAGAGATAATCAAAAGGTTGACTGTGAATGAGGCTTATCAAAATAGCATCGTCGTCTGAATCGTTTTTTTACTAGATATGTAGATATGGAACTGTTTGTCTAATATCCAGAGCTCCATTAAACTGGATTATTTTTTTGAGGTTGTTCTGAATAAACACAGATGAAACTATGTGACTTCTATGTGCTTCTACAGAGACGATAAACGTTTCTGGCTATTCTCGATGAGTGTGTTATTTGCGGCTGATTGTCGGTTTGTAACCCTCATACTGTTCATGTTGCAGCCACACGAGTAATTTTGTAAGCAGGTTGGATTGAATATGAATTCATTACGAGTGACTATTGTGTAAGATATGTCGAGACATATTGGAGGCCGACTGGAAATTCGTAATTTCAGGATAACTCATTAGTCAATCGATTATTATGTTTATTGGTGGCGTTTTACATAAATACGGAAACTTCTTCAAACCAGGTTTATCCACTATATGCTAGTTTGTGTTAAGCTAAACGTAGAAAACTATCGGCATCTGGAGATGATACGTTTGTGAGTCAAATATGCGAAGATGGACCAATCGTTTAGTGATTGCGGCAGATTGAAGGTTTGCGTAGAAGAAGGCAAAAATAATTGATATACTCAACCATCATCATCATCACAGCCATGAGCCTGGCCAAAAGGTACTGTGGCTCGGGCCGCCGCTCACCTCAACAGTGACGTGGAATATCCCAGAAGAAAACATTACTAAGAAGGTTGAAAATTAATAAATGAAGACTAGCCGGAAGAACTGGAAATGGTATGGATACAGGTACGCCATTGACTGCGACACATCGCCATCTCGGATAGCGTCTCTAACCAACGGTTTGAGTGATCACGAGGACCCCATCCAGGCAGGCGATGTCTACCCACTTTACTCAATGGAGCAGTCAAGGTCTCCATATTTCGTGACCACGTTGTTCCTTGACCAACACGCGGTTTTACCCAACTGTCGACAGCCTCAGCATGTAACGCTCGGTACGGTAAACGATCAG
>LUCH01004209.1:39327-53634 GCA_013368495.1 Paragonimus heterotremus | reverse complement strand
CTGTGACAGGCTAATCCGTCTCGGATGCCGCCAACCATAGTGGTGTGGGCATGCTGGCTGCAATATATTTCTCGAAGTCGTAGTACATCCAAGAATCTTCCTTGTGCAGGTAGTCTGGCAATTATTACCCTTGTTATGACCACAAACGACGCTCAACCAGCAGAGTTGTGTATTGCATGAAATCCCTTACAGGTTATGTGAAAACATAGCACAACGAACACGTACACGCATAGGACAGCAGTGTATTGTCGTTTGTCTAAGTGACACGTCCACAATGGGGCGTACCCACTATTCCAATAGTCGCTTCTGATTCCCAATCTTTCTGGCGTTGAGAACTACTCTTTAATGCCTGAGTGTATGTATTATGCAACTCACAAACTAAGCGGCATATTATACAACACTTTCATGATGTAGGCTAGCAACATGCGGCGAGTACAGAGGTAGCACGAGAGATAAATAAGTCAAGCCCTAAGAAGGCGCGTTTTTCTATTGATCTGAGGTGAGAACAGTAGTCTCCGGTTCTTGAAGATCTTGTGATATTTCCAAGTGTCTCACGCTGTGACTACTACAATCGAAAACATGAGGGCTATGCATGCTGAAACATGAAACACACAGTGATGTAGTACTAGAGGCTAGTGAGCTGTGTTTCGCTTGCGACTGTACGAGGTAGTAACCCAGCTTAAATGTTCAACTGGTGTTAACAAATACATGCCTGGAAGAATGTCTCTTTCTAGTGTCTTTAGACTTACAACCGAAAACATCTGATTTTTTCACTGCGTTTATCCAGCAAGTTTCGTCTTGACGACAAACAGAAGGATATGATAGTTATACTGCGCACTCTGAGATCTACAACTTTAACCCATATATCCAGGCTCGCTCTTTAAAAACGTGAGTAGTTACATTCCCAATACAAACATGCGTCGTCCAAGTACAGCCTCTAATTTAATCACATGAAACCATTCCATATCTACTCGGTTTGTTGCGCGAAAGACCGTTGTGACAGACGATGATCACTGAAAGGGGTTAGTCGCTCATTAACCGTGATCTTCAGACCAGGATCGCACGGCAGCAGTAAGCAACCCACTCACTCACTTATCCCATACAACTCAAATGACAGTGAGTTTCTCAGCCTTTCGGCGTACAGGCCGTGTGTCATGGTCGTCGAAACAACAAGGATGTCTTAGCTACTGAATAACCCCACTATCTATGACACCCTATGATCGCTTTCGTTTGCTGCTATCTATCTGACTTGACTTTCTTGGTGACTAGTCGTGCGTGTGCTGATTCGTCCACAATCTGCATTACTACTAAGTAGCGGTGTGTCCGTGAATGAAAATTACGTCCTGACCATCGTAACACGCTGTGCACGAAGATCATCTGGTTGTCGCTTCGTATTGCGTTATTTGACGCATACATCGAATTAGTTGGCGTTTCGAACATCGCATGCACTGCAATGAGATGAGTTCGATTGATTTTGACCTGAACATAACAGTCCAATCAGGCCGAATTCTGGTCTTTAAGTCTACAAATCAGAAAAAGAAGAACGGAAATACGTCAACTGGTGTCTATTTTTTTTCACCGATGCATACAGCTTCCGCACACGATTAACCCACGCAAATACATTATAGTCAGCTTGCTGGTGAACCACTGAAAATGATATTATTTGCGACGCGTTTACTGTCATAACTAAACCGGATAATGGTTACGACATACCTCAAACATTACAGCCACAATAAATCACTTCTCGCCGAAAAATGTTCCTTTCTCCCACCAGAAGCTGCACACACTTTCGTGTGAACAACCATCTGGTAAAGATACTGCAACCACAGAGATGTACGCTCTTATGTGCATTCCGTAAAATTAATTCGGAAAATTCGCACTTCCCAACATGAGTTTTGTGCGAAATTGACAGAAATCCATTACACGAGACACACAGTGACCGGAGGCCACTTACATGCAGCTGTGGATACAAAAAGCCAAACGGATTATCGTCTCAGCAGTCGTAAGAAGGCACACAAGCGATTGGAAAGCCAAGGTGATAAATAACATGTACGCATTGAGTGGCGAAGTTAAGGCAAGATCACTGCGACAAAATTTGGGCAAAGTCTTCCTATATAACATGTCAACAACCTCGGTTCGTAACGAACGGGAAAAGCTACTGTAAAGCTGTGGGCTGAACGAGGGATAAACAACAACTACGGAAAATGCATTATGCACTGAAGTATGAGAAAACCAGGACAAAATTATAAGGCCACCACGACTTATTATGATGCCTTCAGATAGACGCAGTCGCCCAAAGTAAGCTGGCGAGAGGAATGAAACATTAACAATCGCTCGCTTCGCCAGCTAAACAGCCAATGCTAAAAGCTTATTACAACGACTCTTTCTTTTAGCTGGAAAGGTTGACACTGAATGCAAAACACCAACGAGGTGTTAACAACGTTCGATTTGTAGTGCAGAATTCAAATAACCGATCCTCTGGTCAATTACCGCGTTCATATTCGGTAGAAGCACTTACCGATCCAAAGCCCGACTAGTTGGCATGCTACGCGCACATCCATGAACACCGGTCTCGCGAAAATACTTGATCGCGTCGGTGTTGTCGGCTATTACAGCCAGGGAGTCGCAAGGAGAGACAAAGAACCCATTGCGTCCGATTATCATGTTCCGATCGCCATCTCCGTCAAAAGCAGCGGCTAGTGATATGGATGGGTCTTGAACAACGGCCTGTACCAAATCAGCTGCGTAGGTCAAATTTGGATCCGGATGACCCTTACCAAAGTCCTCCAGTGGTTCAGCCTTTACGGCACATTCCGGAGGAACTCCCAATTGCCGACAGAGTAGCTCTTTAATGTATGGACCGGTGACTAGAATGAATGAGCCGACGAGAAAGAAATACACAGCATATAGCAATCGATTTGTGCGAAGCACTATGAGAACATACACGAACATTTGAGAGCAAAAAATCATAGAGGTTTCACATACAATATGCGATGCATATCCCACAAAGAAGGAAACAACGGGAATGATGATAATCAAATGCCAAGTCTAACGAAAAACACGTAAGAGTAAAAATGAATGCATGTTGAAAATAAATGGAACATAACAAAGATACGGAATACCTTAATGTAGCAGTCCAGTAATATGGTAAACGAGCGTAACCATTTCATACTCTTTCAGTATGGCAGCATCAAGTTGACAAACGTTTGCATCCATACAAACATACAGGCCTGTAAACAACATATCTTAAGTCAGTGGAACAGGGGAAACAAGCTGCAATAGAGTGATCAACTTGTGTACTTCCAAACCGCCAGTTTAGGCATAGTAACTTGTAGAATGCCGTTTCCCAGCGACGATGTCACCGCTTTTTAAAGTACATTTTTCGAAAGTGTTATTTTTTGAACGAATATTGTGTAAACGTACACTCACGTTACCATCTGGCACCGCACTATCGTGAGGCAAACAATGAATGAGGTGCAAACGCTAAAGAAAACGTCAACCAATTTTCACCGACCGATGCCACAACTAGTAACGTTAACCGATATGGTATCTGTAAACTTTATGGTCAGTTCGGATAATAACATTACACAGTATAGAAGTTTTGCAGGATGGATAGCTCGAAAATTTTTCTCTTGTCGGCAAACACAACCAGAGTGAGAAAAACACACCCACCTCCATATAAGCCGCTAACTCTGAGCTTCAGCGGAGCGTGACCGCAGCCACAGGACAACAGTCGCTTGATCGCGTCGAAGTCAAACAATGTGACAATGTATTGTGAATAGTCTTTCACACTGCTAATCACACTCACCTACAAGAAGGAGGGATTGGACCAAGGGGAAAATAAAACAGCATTTATGTGGCCAAGATGGAACATTTACAGGAAACTCATGAGACGCTTTGTACACAGATATACATCTGCTGCACCAATGTCATCAATTCGTATAGCAGAATATCTAACGGCTGTAGCACGATGACATATTTAGTCGCGGGCTGTATCTGTGACACATAACATTTCCCTCGAAGCTACACACCGGACGTGAAACGCAAATAGAGAATACATACAATCGATCACTGGGTTTGCGATCGACGCCCAGTCAGAGTGTGGCACGATAGACACATCATATACGCATAACTACTGACATACATCGTCTCCACAATGTAGACTCAGCAAGGTATGAGACATCGATGTTTCAACGCATTTTTAACTCTGTGCAATGGCGAGTATGACCAAATGCAATTAACTTCGACAAGCTAGTGTTGCATTAGGTGCAGAAAAGATTGCGAGTTGGATAAAGCATGTGGTAATGTTTGAAGGAAACATGTTGGCAAGCAAGGTAATTGTAAACATCTCCCTTGAATAGGGCGATCTGAAATAACCCTTGACAGAGAAAACGAGTGGCCCTGATAACAACAAAGTTGGACTTATTCACCTCCGGTCACGTTTTGAATAATAATTACACACAATGCGAGGATCCTTAACAAGCAAGGGGATTAGACCCACGTGTTCAGTACAGTTATGCCTTTGGGTGAAGGATTACAATAAGACCAGAATGAAGCGAATAATGAGATGCTATGTGGCGCGTTGTGATGAGAAGTCAAATCAGTTCGACAGACAAAATTGGTGCACGTCGCCGAATGATCAATTATCGCATCCAATTATGGTATAACAGAACAGTCATTAGACATCATAACATTGCTGTCGAGGTTGTGCAGAAGGTTGTAAATATGTGCACGACAAAACCAGAAGATCTCCTTAGCCAGTGTTTCCCAGATGAAATTAATTGGGATTGATGCTCTCGTTCATTCAGTACTTTCAACACATCGTTTTAGCATGTTTCAAAACAAGTAAATCAAGATATGTTATTTTTATTATTCTCAACTAGCCTGAAAGAGAGTCCCTTAAATTTATTATAGAAAAGTACGTCACCGTATCACTGTACACTTACGGGAAAAAGTATGGCTCGAAGTTACTCGATCGAGGATAGATTAGGCTGGCCAGTCTGACAGATAATTCAGGAAGAGACATTCTTATGGAATGGGACAAGCATTCAACTCATAGGTCGTACAGGTATATGCTCATAGGTATATGATCATAAAATGATCACCGTCGTTTTCAGTGAATGCCATCAACAACTCATTAAGAGAAAACGACAGTCAAGTGCTTTTTCAGCACTACGTATGAGTAACTCAGTTAATTAATAAAAATAAGTAAACTATGGTGTAATCGGCCAAAATTGTCAGCCAAATATGGCTTTGTTGAGTAATGCATACATTTTTTTGTTAAACTCGTCGTAGTGTGATAAGTCTAGGTGCCACAATAAAAAGGAAGGAAAAGAAACAATGAAAGTGGATGTGAAACTAATGGAAACGTAAGTCACCAAAATAATAGTGATACCGTCATTGATCCGACGATATTTTTGGTGGAATATCACATCACAAATGATTGTCGTTCATGCAGCTGCATCCAAAAGGATGATGACGTTAATGTCATCATCCCCGGAACAAACGTCATGCACTGACAACCTGACCATCGTATCCACCTTAAATGGAGTTTTGCTAAATAAACACGCTGAGATAAAAGATGTAAAACGTGTTCGAGTCATCGAAGCCTGTGTGTCAAGAGCAACAGTTCTATCGGCATATTCGACTTGCCTATTCAGAGAACCTGTCGACGAACTGTACTGCTGCTTACATCCCCACCACACGCGCGTGATACTAAGATGACAACGTTGACAGAAAATAAACTGTCTAAAAAGCACTCTCCGCCAGCTCGCCAAGTAGCTCAGCCACACAGAAAGACTGGATGCACTAAGACATTGTATACCCCATCCTTCAACAAACGGTTTTTACGATGGCACTTGTATGATATGGGGTTACATAAAGGAGAATTACGGTTCACTATAGACACCTTTGAGGGGGACGGGACAATAGATAAACCATCTGACAAGTCGAGTGACCAAGCGCGGAAAGATCTTAACCCAGCACGTCTGGTGCATACCGGTCACTAATTGGCAGCTAATCAAGCGCTAGACATTCTCCATCGCACAACGTTGCAACTCAGTAGAAATGTGTGACTCATTTCATTCACAGGTTACGGCCATGAACCTGGGTCAAGTCGCTGTTCACTCCGACGAAGAAGACATTTGCCAAAGAGGATAAAAATGAACGCCAAGTAGAGTTGTCTAAAGTCTCACCCTGCTTATAGTGTATGTACAACGATTATAACAGATTCACACACAGTAGGACACCTTTGAAAATATTGGCAAAATCCGAGTCCAGAAGAGCTTGCTACGAAAATCGAAACCAAAGGAAGCCAGCACACACACGTCGCTACAAGTAGCTCACGCCAGACCACTTGTGATTCAACCAATACACCCTGTATCTAGTATAAACCTGAAACAATAAGAAAAAGTGGCGAGTAAAAAACGTGGGATTCTGCTCACGGCCCTCCATATATCAACATCACATGCGCATACTTCTGCGCCTACACAGTACGAATTAGCAACCCAAATATACATGACAGCAGAACGGCATCCATAAAACAGCTTTTCTGCGACTGTCACTGTCAAGGTTCATTATTCGACCTTACACTACAAACGGATCAAGCGATACCCTCAACATTCACAAAATTGGATCCGCCAACCCGTTATCTCTCCTAACGTATTCAGTCGCAGATTAAGTCACGGGACTGTAGGCCCGGAATACCAATGCAACATGCAACGGCTAACCCATTGTGTAGTATAACATGCGGCTTCGTTAGTGAGTTGTATGGCGTGACCCGTAAGAGCGGAAACTAGGGGGCAGGTCTCAACGCCAGGAAGATCACGAACCAGAAAGGACTATGAGAAACGTGTATTTGCACTATGCGCGAACGGGGAAACGGAACAATGTTGTCCACATATTCCATGTCAGTCAGCCTAACGCCGAGAGAACATTCCATACCAAAACGGCTGGAGTCATGTGAGTCTTCTAAAATGTCGTCCGTGACAAATTTGAAACAACCAGTTTTTTTTGACGAACTTGAATGAAACAATGAGAAGACGCAAATCGTGTGATGTTCTCCACAGTAAAATTTCGCACATTCTGGTGGCATATTGACATGTAACTGATTTTGAAGGAGTCTATGTGTAACGCACCGCAGCATAAACTAACCGTTGGCTAGCTGATTTGCTTGAAATGTGTAGGCATCTTGATGTTGAATGTTCGTAGACGAGGCTATTTTTAACAGTAAGGTCCATTTTCCACCCCTTATTTTTTCTTCTTTCTTTCTTTCTGTACAGGGGTTGATTTTTTTTCCTCATGGTTATGTGGCAGTTAAGTATCAGTTAGAACCACTAATGTATTGCTGTTTGTGATGATGAGGATGAACTAGTCAGAAGACAAATCAGGAAGTATAGTTTGAAAAACGGTTTCGAACTTGTGAATTGTGTAACGCGCAATCGAAACTAGCAAGCGCGCACGGATTGCGTTTGACTTTTCAAGTAAATCGTTGTTGCTAGGGCCATTTTGGTTCTCGTTTGTGCAGTTCATGTGCATGGCTTACTGGATCTTTGGCTCATGCTTGTACGTGTTGTTTCCTTTTACAGAATTATCGCTGGAACCCTTTACTTCGGAAGAACTCCGTCCCCACGTTGCCCAAAATTTAGTCCACAAGCGTAGCGGGCAGTAAGAGTAAAATCGGCCAGCTTGCATGTTGAAATTGTACAGATAAATTGATGTGACACCTCTGTTTACTAATGTTCCACTTCAAAAAACGGTTGATAACATTCGCGAATTTACTGTAAACAGCAGTGCTCTCTTTCCAATCCGGATGATCAAAATAAACTCAGTTATTTTTGTGTACAAGCTGTATGGGATTCAATTTTCAGACGTATAGTTTTCGACAAGTGGATGGGGATGGGATGTAATGGGCAATCCGCTGGAGCAACCGGAAACACACACTCCAGTTTGTCGAAGCTTTGGCTATCAAACATTAAAGTCCTTCCCTTTGTGTTCAAAAACAATTTATGTTGACCCTCCGGCTCCCTGGTAGTCAACATTCTCATAATTTTTACTTCCAGTTTCTGTTTCCGTCTGTATAATCCCTTAAGCCAAGTCTTCCGCCTTGAGGTGTTTTGATTCGTTTAAAATTAGTTACACGTCCATGTATGGTCAGAATGTACGAACTGTTAGTCCGGAGAAAGTCACAGGGTTTACGCTTCCAAGTCCAAGACAAAACTGAAGTGGGAAAAGAGATCCGACACTCCAAACTGACACCACTAAAAGTGATGAACAAACAAGACAGAACGACGCAGAGTTTTGCGAAGCCTTTGCGAAATCGACGAATCCTGATAGCGTTCCTGGAACCTGAATCGAAGATGGTCTTTATGGCCAAAAATACCACGATCAACACTTGCTTACTCCGTGGATACGTAGCATGGTAAGAAAAGAAGAATGTAAAGTTACCAGAAATGGCCTGTGCTAATACCTTGATGTGGTGATCAGGCCTGTACACTGCGTTGATCCGGAAGGCTACGCTGATTAGAACTTCGGTCCTACCAGGTACAACCAAATCGGGCAAGCCAAAATGAAGTAGTCAGACGGAAAGTAGTTGCATTCACAGGGTTGTATGTCAAAATGACGGCCGTATAAGAGTGTTCGTGGAATTAGAAATGACTTTATGCGCATATGGCATAAGTGTTTTTTAGTGAAAGCATTAATGCCTCTAGTATGGGGAAGAAGGGCGGTAGAAAAGATAACCTCGGAAAAAGGCATTCCGACAGCCCAATAGTCCATCTTGATCGCCGGCCTGTTATCTACTACGTTTGAAAATCATTCGGCGATATCTAGCAAGCTTGTTGTAGCTTCCGATTCATTCACTGCGCACAACAAGAGTCAGCACTAAACATCAATGCTTTACTCACTCTTCACTCGGGATAGGGAAAATTCCCACTGTTAAGTGAGTCAGACGCTTGAGGGATAGCTCCAGGTAGGGTCCTCCATGAAAACCCTATCTTCTACGTCCTCGCAGATCAGACTCTTTTAAAGATTATGGTGAGAGATGGTTGTCTGAACTACCTACACTCTTCCGTTTCATATGGGAGACTGATGAGGTGCCTCACGATTGGTGCTCATCAACAGTCACTGCCGTTTACGAGAAAGGTGTCAAGACATCATGTGATGAACAAAGAAGTATCAGTCTTGTCTCTGATACATCCAAGTTGCTCACGGATCGTACAGTGTAGCAGGTTTTAAAACACAAAGAGAACCAGATGAGAAGAACAGGCGGGTTTCCAGGCTGGTCGCGGGTATATCAATCACACCACCTTCAGAGAGACAATGGAGCACCGACACTGCTTTCCTCAGCCAACGGTCTTGGTATGTTCGGACAGAAAGATTGCTTTTGACTCGGTTGCCCGATAGGCCACGTCAAGTGGTGTTCGACAGGAATGTCTGATCTCCTTCCTTTCCAATCTCATGACGGACGATATGCTGGAGACAGCACTCAGAGGTTCCCAAAATCTCCATGTGGAGTTTCCACCAGATTGTCAGCTGACTGATGTTGAGTAGGCGGATGAGACTGTCTTACCTAGTTCTTCTGCATAGAACGTGCAGACCATGCCGAGACGATTAAACGTTGTGAATAGTCTATATCGCATGCACGTTGCAATTTCCGATTGCCAAGCACTGACCCTATCCACGTTATTGCAAGCAGGCCGCTCAAGAATTCTGACCTCTCCACCTACTTGGATAGCGTCACCTCATCACCTTGTAATATTGTTGATCGAGCTGTCTACGAAGACAGCGAAGGCACGTGGAGCATTCGCCAACCTTAGTCACTGCTGGCGTGGCAAAGATGTTTACTTGTTGATTAAAGGCAGAGTTTACAATCTGTGTGTACGTTCAGTTTTGACCTACAGATTTGAGATCCGATTCAGTTGTGCAGATGTGCATTGACTTCCGGTACTCGACCACCGTTGTCTCCATCAGTTAGCCAGTATAAAACAGACTGACTGTGCGATCAACCTTACAATCCACCCGCGCTTATCTGAGAGATACGCAAGTTCTCGGCGGATAACTGAGGTAATCAAAATGCACAGTTCGGTGGTTGGGTCACGTACTTAGTAGGCCAAGGGGACGTCTGCCTCACCGCGCATTGTTCAATATGGTTGTTGATGATTAGAAGAAACCTCAAGACCAGGCGATGGCCTGGTCACGTTATCTCGTGTAGGTGCAATCCATCTGGTTAGGGAGTTTGCGACCATCCGCACTGCCGGTTGGAAATACTCTCTGATAAGGCAATGTGTCGCAATCATGGAGAGCCCGTCTCCACAAAGTTGTTTACTGGGCTTTTCCACGATGTTCCATCGTCAATCTGCTCTCGTTTTCTTCCCCTTTCCTTTTACTTCTCTTTACATTTGAACTTGCTTATCACTCCGACAGTCCGTGGACCGTCCTCACAACCAACGGCAGTCCTAGCTATAGTACCTGTAGGTATGGTTCAAAGCTGAAAATGTTGATGGGTTATAGGAAGCCTTAGGAAGTATCGCGTGACGGAATGTGGTGTGCGCGACGATCCACACCGTTGTTTGAAAACACTCTTGAACACGACAATGTTACAGACAACGATGAATCTGCATTCGTAATAATGTTAGCCCCTCTTAGTAAATTTTCATCGTTTACACTTACATTTCCTTCTTCATACATTCGTATTTATTCGCTAACCTATTAGTTCACAGGTCATTGTCAGAAAAAGCGGCAGCTCGAAACATGATAATAGATAACCAAGTCGGAGAAGCAATTATTTCAATACCCAGTGGAACATATCGACATGACATTAAGATATGGTCGAAACCCATGGCAGATAGGTCACGGACAACATGATGCCGAATGAAAAATCACTGAACGTATTCGAACCAGCTGGCGAGAAGTAACTGGTGAATACCCATAACGTTTGAATGAAAACCTCGTAGCGTTGTGCACTGGGAGTCCGACTCATAAACTAGTGCACTAGCGGCTGGAAAACGTGCGAATGGGACAATAAGTATCGTGGTTTATCGAAAGGCTTTTCACTACGATGGCCCACACGGGTGCAGGCAAAACCGAACATTTATGTAATATCTCTGCGACTTTTACGTGGAATTTAGGATGCCTTCTTGAAAATCACGAGGGCTCATCCATAGCTAGACGACCGCTGCCATGTGACAACCTGTGCTAGGGTAATGCGACATAATCCAAAAAAGAGCAACGCATTAAACATTAAATCAACCGCTATGTAGAAGAACGTTGGAAGGCAACTGGCAGAGTACGGGATGCCCGATGTAGCTTATAATGATAACAACACCGAATATTCCAATCTCAAAATTGTGAGTTCGAGTCCCTGCCACCTCGAAGGCTACTGTTTAAGAATGGACAGATTCACGGTGACCAACAGCTTCTTCTCAACCTGGATAGCGAAAAGTAGTGGTCGAGAAGTCATGTACCTTGGTAGAGACATTAGCACTGGTACAGTGTCCAATGAGATCACAAATCATGTAGCTTAGGTTCGGATGACCGTTGCCAACTTACGACATCAGTGGCATCGGAATGATATCACAGGATAATCAAAGTTTGAGAAGTTATACGCACCACACTTGCTATCATTGACAATAGACTAGTAAAGTCTTGAGATTCAAGGAAACCCCGTCTTGACGCACGCTGAACAAAGCCACGAAACCTACTGTATTCAACAGTGCAAACAACGAGACTAATGCAAAGATTCGAACCAATCAACTGCCAGGTTCCAAAACTTTCTGGACATATCGCACAACTAACAGGCCGTCAGCGAGAATGTATGCATCAGTCTCAAAGTATCCAATTAACCATCGTGCCACTTTCACAGCGAAAGTGATCTAGGTCCGAAAATTAGAAAGGATTTCGTTGAAGCAATCGTCTTTAATTATTTCTTCGCCAATTCAGCCTTTAAACCATAAACATAAAAGCGGCCAAACTTTTCATCAGCAAAAGTCTGTCAACAATAGCATGAATTAGCCCAGTTCACACACATTTACAAGCAAATTAAATCATGGGGTAGCCGATAGATGCCATGTTTTTTTCATCCACACCCAGCACAAGCAAATCACCATCATGCGACGTAGTTATTGACTAACGCACGAGTTGAGTGCTGTCATGGTAACGAAAGCAGACCAGGAGTAATAGAACACAAAACTATAAGTAGTGTAAGCACTGTGCTGGTTAGAACAGTAAAAAAACGTGCGTTCGAACAGTTAAGTCACCATGATAAAGTAAGAGTTGGTTGGTATAAAGTGAAAAACACCGACATTCCACCGGGGCTAATGCATCCAAACAGACGTTCGTCAGAGAATCCACTTTTTCGTCTAATCAAAACGAACAGAAATGTCCAGAATAGTCGAGAGGTAACCTTCGCCAGATTTTATCCATTCGACCTATATTCCACTATGCCCATTGGTGGTTTAATGATCTTAACTACTATTTTTGGTAACTAACCCCCGATTTCCTGATTCGAAAATGTTTGTAGGCTGCTATGCGCCGTATAAATAACCTGTAATTTTCTTCTTCAAGCACACATTGTTGGAGCGGAATAAAGCTGCTTTTTGCACACGTCTTTTGGTTCGTACTGAGAGAAGTTAACAGGGACGGTCGTGTTATTCTCGGGACCAACATTTTCCGTGTTAATTATTTCGAGACGGAGAACCTGATTTCTACCAAGCGCATTACTAAACTGCGGACGAAGCAGCGTATTCTGTCGAGGGTTTACAATAAAGTTCAATTAACCTTTTTGGAAAATAAGCACCAGACTCGAGTTTCACTTTTGTTACAGCCAGTCAGCAGCGGAAACCCTCATCATGGTTGAAATCTGCACCTCGGTGGACGTACTCACGGGAATATCGTTTAGACCAGCACACTACTGACATCACATCAGGCACGACCGAATTACTATATCCAAATGCTCCGCTGAATTCGCTTGTGAGTAATGTTCATATATTAATACTACCAAAGCATCGGTTAACAGCCGGATCTCCTATAACATGCAACGAAAGCTCTTTGACGGTACTACGACATGGTGCATATTACCCCGCCACAACAGGGCTTCAGATGCCCTCAAAGGTAGTAGATAGGCTCCTGAGCACCATGCCATCTGCCTTCAGTCTGCAAACCATGCACAAATCCTGAGGAAGGCGTACGAATCGCCATGGTGATCACCGGCTCCAACACGCAGTTGATGAACCCCCAATCCCATTTTCTGACACACCAGAGGCATGCCTCACTTGATGTCCGCGACGGAAATCAAAGCCAAAATGATAGTGTGTCAAATACCAAGGTTTCATTTCCTGAGGGACACAGATCCCTACTGGACTCCCCAACATCATTTAAACTTGCCAGCTTCAATGTTGGAACACTTAGGCAAGTAGGTCAACAGGCAGCTTTCACACGCAATTTGGAGACCCGCATCATCGATATCAGTTATCTTGCTAAAACAAGGCTTCAGGATTCTAGCTCAAGGCTACATCTTCAATCTCTGTCAGCCGCTTCACCGTATGCTTACAAAGTGAGCCTGTCTGAAGACTCTGTGACTCAGGCCACTGGCTAAACCGGCGTTCGAATTACCCTTAGAGAAGATGCTGCTTGATTGAGTATCCGTCAACAACGTCTGTACGCTGCCACATTCATAGGTACGGTTAGAGCATCGAGAGGCACCCAACAAAAACGCTGTCTGTTTGTTGTTGCGGTATATGCCTCCACAGACTGTAGTCCAAGTGAACTTTATCACCGGTCCACTAACCGTCCGCACACTGCGCGGCATACGGATGTTGTAGTAGGGGCTAGAGAGTTGAACGCTCAAGTAGGCAAGTTTAGCGCAAACCAATGTGTATTAGTTCGTCCACATTCTTACGATACTCGTCGAACAGAAAAGTGAACACTTGTTGCAGCTTTGCGCTGATAATGGCCAAACACTCATTTTCGACTTTCTAGGCGTCAGTATGCTACTTAAAAACTTCTATCGCCGAGTTAATCGTGGACACAGATTGACCAAATAACCCTCAGCCATCAGTGGTGTGGCTGTTTCTAAAACTGCAGATCAAACTACAGCACCTGCGTAGATTGTGATCATGCAAAAGTATGTGTCAAGTTCGTTGTGCATTTTGGCAGGAAGGTACTTCGTCGTTAATCACAAACTGACGTACCCAAACTAGCAGGGATGCAAACGCTCTAGGCCTACGAGTGTGCGCTTGCTTCTAATCTAGGATTCCACCCACACTGAAGCACAGTGAGCATGTATATGACATGTAATACATAAGTGGAGTA